>QUSF01000031.1:5131687-5188390 GCA_003676055.1 Chloebia gouldiae | reverse complement strand
AACCCTCCATCCCTCCCGTGAGTCCCGGGAACCTGCGGGAACGCCAGCGCCCCGCGCTCCCAAACCCTCCATCCCTCCCGTGAATCCCGGGAACCTGCGGGAGCAGCAGAGCCTGCGGACATCCCTGCAGCCCGGGCTGTCCCTCCCGCACGCCACGAAGCGGCCGTGGGGCTGCACTCCGCAGGGACACGCGTGTCCCGCCACGACCCGGTGGCAGGAGCGGATGAGTTCCTGCCGCGTGTTCCAAAGCACACCCGAGCACAGCCTGCACGTCCCGAATGTGCTTTTTCCGTGGGGAAGCCCCGCACAGGGCAGGTGTAGAGGGCACCCGGCCCGCAGCACCACGGCGCAGCTCGTTTTGGGCAGGATGCACCGAGAGGATGCTCCCGAGCATCCAACCGGCTTGGGTCAAGTTTGGATGTGACCCAACACAGCATTTAGGGAAGGAAACGCTTGGAGTGTTCAGCGCGCCCACGGAGGGCGGGAGTGCGATTTAACCCCTTTCAGCAGGAGTTACGTTGGGAGAAGGGGGTTTTTTAAGGAGAGAAATGCATATCGCAAGGGCAATCTTGTTTCTTCTACCTTTGGTTAAATTTGCAACCTTCCCCCGGCCGTATTTCCTTCCCGTAATAGAACATCCTGCACTGCAGGATGCTCCAATCATGCTGCTCACCGTATGCACCTCTTCCCAAAAAGCACGCTGCGCAAGGGCAATGGCATTTCGGGCTGCTCAGAGTGGGATCTAAGCTGTACAAACTCATGAAAAGCATCAAAGCTGGATTGGTGTCACCTAGAGGATAGGTTCAGCTGAACAAAATACACGGGTATGATGTTGAATTTGCTGGTAAGCCCAACCAAAGAAACTCCATTTGGCCCACAGGTTGTGAAAGTTCATGTCAAAGCATCAGTGTCTCTTCCCCATGCAGGATGTGGAGTTTTGGCAGCCTCATGAGAAGGATGAAGGCACGTCTGCTCCCCATACCCTGAGTAAGAACCAGCAGCAAGGAAAGGCAGCACACTGAAGTATTATCAGCAACTGACAGAAGAGGAAGGCAGGTGACAAAGCCAGCCTTTAGAGTGATGAGCAATTCGGCTTTTGAATGCCTGGGCTTCAGCATTCCTACCTGTAGTCCCAATCTGGGCAAAAAAAATCTTGCAAGGTCATTCTCGACCATCAGCATGAGTGATCACAGTGATGAAATGCTGCCTTGATGATGTGAGGGAAGGTGTGAGAGGAGACTCATTTTTGGGAAGCTATCACTCTCTGTGAGGACATTCTCACCCCCTGCCTATTCTCCTTTTCTTCTAGATTTCTTACAAATCAGTCAGTGGAACCATGAATTGTATTTGACACAATGCACAGGGATTTTTTATTTTCTCAGCCAGTTGCCTGACACAGGCAGCAATCAAGTCTTCTGCTGGACCCAAAAGCACTTTATAAAGAGGATTTCTCCTACTCAGTAGGGATGGTATCATAGAATTAAAGAGACCTTTTGCTTCTTTTAAAGTGTTTTCAGATTTGACAACCAGACTTTTCAATTAACTTTAAAAATTCATATCAATGTTTTCCAATATTAGGGCAAGAGGGTAAGTACAGAGTTTCCCATGGAGAGAGAGATCCAAAAGCTTTAGATAACCTTTATAAAACAGAGAGTGAGAAGCAACTCTGCTAGAACCTGAGTCCAATCACCTCAGCTTGCACAAAATATCCTTGCAGAGAGAATTAGGGCAGCTGGAAGGAAATGAGATTCTTCTCAGTTGTGCTCTCCGTCATCCCCAAGTCAATGCCTGTGCTGGAGTCTGTGTGCAGCATGGAGGATGTTTCTTCCTCAAACCTCATTAAATCTAATTAAAGAGCTTATAAAAGTATTTATGAAAACAAATTTTAAAATGGCAAAGGCATGCCAACACGGAAGATACTTCTAATTCTGCCGGTGTCTTTTTGTGGATTTGGAGTTGGTTCAGAAGTGCACACTTGGAAGGTAATTGCTGACAGCATGCAGAATCCATCAAGCTATAATTAACACTCTACTATTATTCTAATTGCCTCACTCAAGCTTCTGTGTTTTTTAATTGTAGAGCAATTTGCCAATAGAGAATTTAATTGCAATACATATTTTATACATTTTGGGACAAAGTACCATTATTTCCACTTCAGCAAAAATGTTCCTCAGTTTTTAATAGCCTGCTTTATTCCTTTCTGGGATTTTTCAGGGGTTTTTTTTTTTCCACCTATACAGGAATTTGATTGCAACTTCTTGTGAAATTAGCAATGATATAATATCCAGGAGTGCCTGGAGGCTTCAGTTTGGATCATGACTCTATTAAGCTAGGAACTGTACATACATGTATCAGACACAGCCCTGAGGAGCTTGAAATCTAAACAGAGAAGACAAACTGAGGTGAGAACAGAAGCGTTATCCTGCTTTACAGCTGGGGAAGCAGCCCCAGATGATTCACCTGAGGTGACCCCACACTCCTGAGGCACAGCCAGGAACTCACACGAGCCCCAGGCTCAGGGCACCCTTCATCTTCAACATGAGCTGAGCTTCTGTCTCCTGCTTCCTGCAAAAGGATCTCTCTCTGGTTTGATTTGCAAGCTAGGCTTTCCAATTAACTTCTAACCATCCAGGATCTGCAGTTGCTTTTCACAGATGCCTTGGCTTCCAGAGCAAGACCCAGCATTGAGGAGGAGCTCTGGCGATCTGCCGAGCACCCCAGAGGTGTCACGCTGGATGGATGACAATGGCAATGCTGTCAGGCTTTGGGAAGGGTGTGTCTGATTCCTCCTGGGGCCAGCTGCAGGTTGGAGGCAGCAAAATAGAAAATGATGGACCTTTGCTCTTTTTGGACCAGATGCTTCCTTGCATCTGACATTTTTCATTCACTCCTCCATTCATTATTGTAAATGCAGGCAAACCCAGTGGGGAGAAATGATGATGTCTGACTCCAGTTCAGAAGGCTGAATGATTTCTTTATTATAACTATACGATAATACATTAATACACTATTTAAAGGAGGTACTAAAAACTACATACCTACTTTCTCTAACTACCATATCTAACTCACAACTCGTGACCCTCTCTGAGAGCCCAGCCCCAGGTGGGTTGGATTGGCCATCAGCTCAAACAATCCTCACCAGAATCCAACCAAGCCATCACCCCAGGTAAACAATTCTCAAACCCATTCCACATGGGAAAACAAGGAGCAGAAATAGAAATTGTTTTCCCTTTCTGTCCTCTGTGCTCCTCTATGAAAAATCCTTCAAGAGAGAAGAATGTGCCTGCCACAATTCACTTCTAATTGCGGGGCTACAAATACATCTGTAATAATATTTGTCTTCTCCTAATAACTTTCATGATGGCTTTACACCCAACACCAATGGTGTTGAGGTTTGCAAATGACTGCTGCCATGGCTACAATCCCTTGTATTGTCAACCTGGGTGCACTGAGGTTCCAATCAATATTATCGTGATGCCAAATGCTTAAAAAGTTTTCAGCAGGTGTGACAGAGTCACAGTCATTATTCAGCACAGCAACAGTCACATTAATATATCTCTTTGGTATTAGCTGCTCATGACTTGGCTCCTGCCGTCCCAGTTGCAAGAGATGGCTTCTCTGGTGTAACCAGATCAACCACAGCATCAGCACTCCAGAGGTTTATTAGTTGTTCTGGTTACACCAGACCTGCAAGGACAATTTTATGGCTTGCTGCCACCCAAAGCTGGTGTCTTGTCTCTCTTGGATGCCAGCCCCGCTCCTCAGAGCTTGTTTTGTTGGTACAACCTGTGAGATGCATGACGTGATTCACAAGTGTCTGGAAGCAATGACTGGTGATAACATCACTTCTCACTGCTTAAATGGGTGAAGCCAATTCAGCTTAGCAGGAGGCAGCGTATGACAGTGAGAATTAAAGGAAGAGATGATCAAGTCAAGCTTCAGTATAGGGTCACTAACAGTGCTGACATGAAAGTTTTCCTTGGCCTCAAACTCTGAAATTTACCTTGCATTGACACAGAAACCTTTTCTTCTCTTGAAATTAGAGGCTGGTGCTTGAACTCTGGTCCTCCAGGAACATAAGGTCTTTGATCAAGACCAGATCATGCTTCGCTAATGTGAAAGTTCACTCGAGTAGCTGCTGTCATTTCATTTTTCACAGGCAATGAGTTAAATTGCTTTCTCAGCCCAGGACTGACACAGGCAGTTAGTAAAAAATGGTGCAAATAAGTAGATCCAATTAACTACATCCAAGTTGTGACACAACTTTGCCACCTCCAATTGTTTTTTATCCCACACTGAAGGGCTTCTCATAAACCTGTTGTATAAATGTATGTGTATTTATCTCATCTTTCTAAAGGCAGACTATCAAAATAGCATGAGAGCAATTTCTTGTCAAGACAAAAGGGAAAAAGAAAGAGACAACACTAGAATATTGCCTGCCATTTGGATGGGCAAAATATATGATAAGAGTGAGGTTTTGAATGTAAACCTGTTTTACTCAAACCTGGAGATTACACTCAATTGCTTAAAAGCTGCCTTTTTTTTTTTTTCCTTTGGTAGACAAGGCAATGGACTGACTCCAAGTGCAGGAAGAAAGCTGGTAGACCTGAAGTCTGAACACTGTCTGCTTGGATCACACATTTCAGCATAACATTACACTAATCACGCTTGAACTCCAAAACCCAGAGGTTTCCCCAAGCCCAGGGAATGATTTGGCCCCATTATGAGCCTGGCAGGTTTTGGGCTTTGCTCTTCAGATCTGGACTTGGACTCAGATCTGTGCCAAGCCTCCAACAGCAAGAGCAGAGCTGCTCCCAGCAGTGACTAGTGCTAGCAGTGTTTATGCTATGAGGAGCTCTATTAACTGGCATAACAACCATAATTACATGGTGCAACTGCTGCTCCTTGCTCTCACCTCTAGGCTGAGAGGGAAGCGTGAAGTTCTTGCAGCCCCAGAGGAATGTGTTAGATGAAAAGATACAAGTGGAGCAAGGAAGACTGGAATCCTGCTGCAGATATAATTGGAGTCACCTGCCCCTTCTCAGAGAATAACAGAAAAGAAAATTAGAAATATTGGAGGAGGAGTTTAGTACCTTTCAGATAGGGATGCTTTAAATCAAGATTATTTCTTTACTCTGGATAAGTCTCTAGAAAGGGCTAGAGACTCCATGTGCAGCTGAAAAGCAGTAGATGCTTTATTTTACTGTAAGCTCTTGCCTCTGTGTAAGTGGGAAAATGAGCCACGAGCTTGCTTAATAAAAGTAGTGGGCTGCAAAGTATTTCCAGAGTAAAGTCTGTATTTCCTTGCTGATGGCTGTTGTTTTGACTTCCAGTGACTTTCATGGAAAAAAATGTAACTCACCCTGCCCCAAAACAACCCTGACATCTCTGTGGGCTCAGATAAGGAAAAACTCACATGGAGTAAATGCAGAGTACTCTCTGAAAAAACTGCCAATCTGAGTATTGATATTAATAACTAATAAACATTTAAATATATAATTAATAAACATATTTATTTGATAGCTCACTGTCCAGTCTTTATTCTGCAGATGAAGGGCACCATCAGCAGGGGTGGCCTCTGCCTGGCAGGGTTTTCAGGGGAAGCTTAGCTGAGGGTTGCACAAGTTGGGGCTGTTCTCCGAGGTCCAGATCCCAAATAACAATCAAAGGAAGATGATTGCAGAATGTCCACAGCAGCCAGACTCTGGAAGCATCTGGCAAGAAAGCACTGCCTTTACAGGTCAGAGCTAGTTTTTCCCAACTTGTGTCCTTGATCTTTATCCATACTGGAAGTGGGGCAAGCTACCTTGTGACAACTTCTATTGGGACTCAATTACTCTGTGATTACTATGGGCTGTTCCTACCAAACTGTCTTTTGTTGCTTCATCTGGCTGGAAGATATTAAGATTTGTCCACTGCTTCATCATACTTTGATCCCTTGTTTAGGAAAGAAATCTGTTTCCTTGCTTGAGTCTCTCATTCTTGGCTAGGGATTGAGCTGCAGGCTGATATTTCTGTTTGGCCCTTGAAGCCAGCTATTAACCACACTTCTCATCCTGCTGGTACCACCCAGGAGTGCATCAATACTGCAATACAAATGGCACAGCATCATTATGTGAAGAACAAAATATGTGGCAGGGCCTTGCTGTGGCTTAGAGGCTCCGAGAAGAATCTCTCAAAATATCTTAGACATCTGCCATGTGTAAAATCTCATGATTGTTCTTCAAATTCTTCTGTGGATACATCAGCCTCTCCTCCACTCCTCGCTTGGTCTCCCTGTGCCAACACGTGTTCTTACCAGCAGTTTGTGACACAAAGCTTATTTTCCTCCACAGTTATTCTATTTGTTCAGTACCTGAGATCTTATCTTCTGATTTGAGACACCCTAAATCACTGCCATAGTGCAACACTTGGCATACCATGAAGGACTATGGCTTCATGTGGGAATAAGGAAGAGCAGATGAAGGCTCAGTAGACAGAGATCCCAGTTTATGCCAATATCATAACTAATTAGAAACAGGGGAAGCAAATAGATGGAAAATGTCTCAAATTTCTCTCAGAGTCTGCCATGGCACATGAATGAGTCTCTGGCAACACCACTGCAGTAGCTGGACAGCTTTGTCCACAAATCCAGTGATGGATGTTTGGAATTTGTGCATAAGCTCAGTGTGTGACAACCACTTCTCAGCACACGCCTTCATCGCCCACAAGATGTGAGTGACCACGGGAAGTTCCAGGGATGCAGAAAAACTGTTTCCATTGCATCCCAGGAGGATTGCATTCCTTTGGCTTAAGGACACTGCTTCCATCAGCTCTGCAGAAAGGCACACTGTGATGAAGATCTCCCACAGAAATAATGAGATTGACTCCCTTACTAGCCTGTGATCTGTGGAAGCACTGAGTGAAGAGGCACAAGTTGCCTTATGGTCCCTGCAAGAAGGTGGAAGAAGAAAATGAAAAATGCCACTCTTACCTTCCACTTACCCCCACAGTGATGAGGCTTCTGCTGTCACTGACTCCAGCTGGTAAAAAAGCAGTAAATAGCCATGTGCCTGTGCACAGGTTTGCTGAGAGGAGGAAGGGGAGCTGAACACCTTCTATTCTGCCACATCACCACCACCTGATGCTGCACAAGCCTTTAGCTACACAAACCACCCCTCTGAATCAGGGCTGTCTGCAGCAGAGGTGATGTATGCACTCTCCAACATTTATGGGGTGCAGGGTGTCTTTTCTTGGGTCCCTGGATGGGCTACACCTGTGGGGAGAAAACCACCTGTGGGCTATCAACCTCCCAGGCACCACCTGCACTGCCCCAAGCCTTTATCCCTCAAGGGAGCCCTGAGGGTGAAATGGCGGGTGGTGGGTGCCTTTTTTTTCCCCCATTAAGATCTTGCTGGCTATTTTGCCAGAAATATCAGAGTTAGGCTTCAGGTGACTTCTTGTTTTTAGCCCTAGGACTTGTCCTTTTCTTGGGAGAGTGGAATCCATCTGGGGTGTGCTGGATATTTTTGAGTGTATGGTGAAGCCTTATGACACATGGACTACCTGTTGTGGTCTGAAGTTACAATGTGAAGGGTAAGTGAAAGCGATTTGCTTCTTTTGTTAAATGCTATTTTATCAAGTGCTATCTTGTTTTGGGCTGTTTACCTCCAGTTTGACTAGTTATTGCTGAATAGCATTGTTTGAACTGGTGCTGCTGTGTGAGCTGTTTCCTTGGGACTTCAGGCGCCTGCTGTGCCTCTGTACAGAGCCCACACTTGGATGTGGTCAGGAGGGGCTGCTGGTTCTAGACTGGGAGCATTTTCAGATTGGTTCCATCAGGACTGCTGGTTTTCTCTGGCTGAGGGCTTTGAGGCTTGGGCAGTAGTTCTCCCAAATGCCTTTATCTGACAGAGTGCAAGGAGGGGTGTGTGTGTACCACGGCACTCACAGGCAGTGCCTTGCCTGGCTCGTCTCTGAGATGCCCAGGTTGTGTAGGCTGGGACAGCTTCCTTACCCATGGCAGCCTCCAGGTGACTGCATCCTCCCACAGACCATCCATACATTGATAAAAGTTGGCTCTCTGTACTCACACAAGGCAGCACCTTGGAAAATCCATTAATCAGAGCAAGGCTCGGTGGCTGCTGAGTGCGCACCTGCGAGGCTGCAGCCTTGGGAAACAGCATTTGAGCAATCTGCAGGGCTCTGACAGAGTGCCTGGGAGTTTTTCCCATTACATCACTTCTGGGGCTAGCACAAAGGCTATCTGGGTTGCTCAAGGAAGTGTGTTGTGGAAAACAATTCTCCTTTGATGACTGATCCAGGCATTTATTTAGGCAAAGCTGAAGCAGTTGCATTGGCTCATTTGATCTGTGCTGTTAATAGGAGACAACTCAGTGCATGCTTTCGTTATACTTGCTCTTGCTTGCAGAAGTTCTTGAGAATTTTTTGTATGAACAAAACTATCTATCCCTTCACATGGCAATCATGCCAGTGTCACAACCTTAATTATCACTCAAATTTTCCAGATGGGATTTTTTTCAAAATCTGGCTCGGAAGAATTTGCCCAGGTTTAAGGAAGTCACTGAACATGATACTGAAAGCCTAGAAAAGCATCTGTTTGTTACCAGAAAATAAAAGACAGGATGCAGTGTGTGCAGGCATGGGGTGGAAATAAAACAATTACTTGATTTCTAGTTGCATACTTTGCTTTTATAGCAGGAATGTGTCAGTAGCCCCCTGTGTCCTTTTGCAGCATGCAAAAGAGAGAGAGAAGGAAATAAATCTGTTATATGAATCACCCTGATCTCTGGGGCTGTGACTGGATCACCTTGCAAAACATTTACTTTTTTTAAAATAGTCATTCTCTGTTAACATTTCTCACATGTTAGTGGCTGTGATTAAAGGTTTGATAAATGGTTTGAATGAAAGACTTGCAGAAATGGCCAAGTGACCCCTTTGAAATTTTGTTTACTCTCTATCTAGATATTAATTAAGTAAAATAAACTGACCTTCTGAAAAAAAACCAAAAGAACAAGTGGGGCTTTCAACAACATAATATATGAAAACAAAAGGTGAAACTTGGGGGGAGAAGCTGACAAGTGGATGTTTTGCTTTTCTCAGGTTTGTATCGCATGCTAAAACATGGTGTTACTGCTGGATTTTTCTGTGGCATAGGAGTTTTATCCTGTTTTAAATCTCTTCTAAGGGTTAATGTTTCCCACCCCCAAAGCTGTGAGAGAGGAGGGGGCTTTCAGCTCCTTATTTTATAGAAATTCTCAAAATTGTCCTCATTTTAGAGAAAGGCCACTGTAAATATCAAGGCATAACTGGTTGAAATTTCAAGAACCCACAATGAGGACAAATCTTCTCCACCCTTCATTAAAGTAAAGTCACAGGAAATAAATCTTTCTTTCTAACCTGGTCTTTGAAAGTCTTGGCAAGACTTGTCCATAAGTGTTTCTTGCATAAAAGGTAATTCTGGTCCAACTGTGCACTCAGAGCACCACTCACTACACCAGCACTGCCAGGGCAACTCCTGCAGGAATGGGCTCTGTTCCTTCTCTTTCTGCAACAGCTCAAACAAGCAGAGGGCACTGAACACTTCCAGAGTTTCCAAAACCAGGAGGGCAGCCCAGGGCATAGCTCCAGCCAGGACTCCCTTGAATGCCTCTCCTAAAACCCTGCACGCCCTAATGGGGAGGGTCATAAAGGGGAGTCGGGACAGCTGGAAGTCACGTCCTGGGGATAATGGGGTGTGCAGATTTGCATTGTGGTGTTTTTGATCCAGAATGAGTGTCAGCTCGTAAGGGTGCTGACAGAGCCCAAGCTGAGAGTCCCCTCCACAATGTTCCTCATCAGAGCAGTCTTTCCCATCCTCTGCCTTCTCTGCTAGATCATTTGTCTGCTTTATGGGCTTCGGGAATGGCACATCACCATCTCTTCCTAGTCCTTGCAATTAATTTTCCACAAGCGTTTATAGGGCGTGTCTATTTTATTTATTTATTTTTGCGGAAGGGGTTTTCACCTAGCTTTAACATGACCTCAAAAGCCTGCTGCAGTGTGAGGCTGGAGGAAGGCAGAGCTGTGTGCGTGCCTGGTGCACCAGGCATGCACCAGACCCTGCAGCTACTCATTCCTTCTCATGCAGGCAGCTGAGAGCGTGACAATAGCACTTGGATATCATCCCATTTCCTCCCCCTTAAACCTGAGTGCTGTCTTCCAGGTGTTACAGACGTTTTTGAAGTCAAAACACTTGCCAACTCCAATTAAACTTGTGGTTTGCAGACAAATTGGGAGTCGGCCGGAGAGGAAGCTGGCGGGAGAACAGCTTTGTACATGTACGGGGTTCCAGGACAGCTGAGTTTCCAAAAATGTTATAGAAGTAGTCATCAGGGCAGAGATGAGACCGTAGTGATCTGCCTCTGGTAAGAAAGGTGTAAATGCACAGCTGCATAGTCTGCAGTGAAGGACTCAAGGGTAGGGACCTGCTGTGGTTGGGTAGGGGGAGCTCCTGTTAGAGGCTAAAAATTGGAGAATTCAGATTTCATTTGCCCATCTCGTGGTCCCAAATCCCACTCTCAGTGCCACCTGTCTGGCTGTCCTGCTGGGGCTGCAGGGGCTGGAAGCAGATTCTGCATGGGCATGGTCTACTGCTGTTTTTTTACAGTGAGTGTGGTAAAACACCGGCACAGGTTGCACAGAAAGGTGGTGGACACACCATCCTTGGAAACATCCAAGGTCAGGGTGGACAGGGCTCTGAGAAACCAGATCTGTTTGCAGATATCCTTGCTTGTTGCAGGGGGCTTGGACTAGATGGACTTTAAAGGTCCCTTCTAACCCAAACTATTTCATGATTTTTTTTTTTTTTTTTGCAAGGGGAAGGGGTGATAACCTCTACATTTCCCTCCTTCCCTCTATATTTTATCTGCTACAACCTCCAATCCTTCCTTCTCCCTTATTCAGTCCCATATTTCCCCTTCAAGACCTGGTCAGAAAAGGGCTGATTTATTCTCACCTCTCTGCAAATGATTTCTGGACATCTGAGGTGTCCTTTTATGCAGTGTTAATCAAGTTAAGAGGTAGTTTGGGTCCATTTGTAATGCATTTATTTAAAATGGAGTGGGAAAGAATTTTCCCAAACTGGGAATATTTCAGACAACCTTTGAATTGTGTTTTTGAGGTTACATAGTGACCATGTTCAAACACTTGGGTTTTGTTTGGGGACAAGGGAGAAGTTATTCTGATCCTTTTCCTACTTGCAATGTAAGGAACAGACACATTTTAAACAGCAACATAAAAAAGGCCTTCAATTTTGGCACTCACTTGGAATGGGACACTTCACCTGGATTTAAGAAATGGATCAAAATGGCCCCAAAATTAAACATTTCCTGCAAAAATGTTCATTGTGATTTTTTTTTCCGTGGGAAAATATTATATAGTGAGGAAACTGCTCATTAGTTCTAGCATTTGATACTATTGGAGAAGACTTTTGCAGTTGTTAAAAAAAATTGCTTTCTTTTTTTTTCATTCACTCTGCCAGCCAAAGTGGAATCTGAGCCTAAAGTCAGACACAAAACCAGGAGGAAGCAGTTTGTTAGAACTAGGGGTGAGTTTTGCATCTCACTGTCCTGGCTTTAGTGATCTTTCCAATCTGGCTGGCAGCATTGCAGAAGCACCCATAGAAAATGTGTCCCTGGTGTTGCAATGCTTCCCCCCAGGATGCAGGCTCAGCTCTGGGGGATTTCCAGCCCCCTTGCTGCAGTTACTTGCTGTTTTCTGCCTGCAAGCACCACAACCAACTCCCCAAGTGTGCGTGTGCCTCGCCTTGTGCCATACCCTGTGGGATTTTGCTTGCTGCACCCTGTCTGCTAGGCACAACTTTCATTTACTGCCCCTGCTAGACCTGAAAAACTCCATGCTGTGCCTCTGAAAGCCTTGCTCACTCTGAAACTCTGAAAGAGGGAGCGGGGCTATGGCAGAAGAGAGGTCCTGGATTGCTGTGGTGAACGTGAGGATAAAGAGGATCGGGGAATAATGCCAAATGACCCTTTAAAAAATACTTTCTACTGCAAATGTAGGGTTTTGTATGTTCCTTGTAGGAAGTGTTTCTGGTCCAGGCACCACTGGGGCATTTCAGAGGTCAGAACAGGGGAGCTGGAGCCCTCCAGGGAGGTGTGGGGCTCTGATGGCTGGAAACAAACCCACATCCACAGTTCTTCCCACCAGCAAGACTTTTCCTTAGCCATTCCCAGCGTGGGTGACCATGTGGTGTCCCAGGGGGTCAGAAAGCATCTGGGTTTGCAAAATCAGTTGCTTTGAGTGTCCTCTAGTGCCTCATCCTGTAAGCAAGAGCTGTGCCCTGCCCACCAGCCCAGAAGGATGTGCAGGTCTCGGAGGGTGACACTGGTTCCTCCTGGAAGCATCTCTCCTCCAGCAGCCTTCTTCCTGACCAGGTTTCTGTTTTTCCTCTCGACTGTTTCTCCATCCTCCACCTCCCCCTGCCTCCATCTGGTTTCTATCTGGACTAAACAGATGTTTTTTCACTTCTTAAATGTCCTGTACACTCACCTCACTGATGTCAAACAGGGGCTGTTCATTCTTCTTTCCCCAGGTGTAAAACTTGAAAAACTGGAGGGGCTGGGGGAGAAGCAACTTCTCTTAATGCCTTGCTGTGCATTTAGTGCTGGTGGAGGGATGAGTGAAACCTTTCCAATTACTCACCTTGCAGCCTAGAACCCTCTTATTCCTTCCAGGTCCCCTTTCCATTGCTAGTATATACAGAGGATCAGACCTGTGATTTATGCCAGGGCAGTGTGTATAATATTCTCACTTTCATGTTATAAATGTTTAGCAAATCCTCAAGGTATCAAAAGAACTTGTGGAGGAGATTTGCTACAAAGGGCTGGTGGATAAGCCTTTTGGACTTGGCTGGAGAGCAGACATACACAGTTTATTGCTTCCCTCTGCTGCAGAGTGACAATAGGTTAAATGTAGACTTTTCCTTAAAATAAAAGTTCCTTGCTTGGCAATTCAATCAAGTGGTATCTGTCATGCTGAGGTCTCATGAAGGATTTATTCCCATTTTAAGTAATGTTTTGGAGGTGCAGGCTCCACATGGAATACATTAGGCAGCAGGAAGGTTTGCTGGCATGCTCGTGGGGCTGGGAAGGTACGTGTGCTGTGGGCACAGGGGCTCATCTGTGGGGATCTGCTTTCCTCTCACCCTCTTTCTCTGTTTTTCCCCTTACATGGCTCTGAAGGTCTTTGAGGGAAGGTTTTCCCAGCCTTCCCAGGGAGGGAGCTGAAGCATCAGAGCCCATTGCCAGGGGGGCAGGCAGGAGAAGCACCCCAGGTCCTTCTGAAAGATGAACCCAGCAGACCTCCCAGTGGCTGTGGGGCAGAAATCCCAATGCTGATCCCAGCTCAGGTCCCTGGGACAGTGTTGGCACAGCAGTCCCTGACCCCTGCAGGCCTTGCTGGGGTTGCAGAGGTGGTCTCTGAGCTGCTTTGAGCCCCAGAGGTGGTGGCAGCCACTGCTGGTGCCTCTTTCAGCTCAGCTCCCACAGGGGGGACTGAGGTGAACAACCATTTTTTTTTTTCCTGGAAAAGAACCTGCTGCTTTCTGTGATGGGAACTAAATGACCAAGTAAAATAATGTAATTTGGAAACTGCTCTCTTCTTGGATTTTTTTTTTTTTTGTTGTTGGCTGGACTCTTTCTCCAGTGAAAACAGCAACCAGAGATAGGGTGAGCAATCAAGTGCCTGCCAGGTGTCACAGCTCTCTGCCACCTCAGGAGGTGGGTGCTGGCCCCTGGCCACCCTGGCCTCTGGGTCAGGCTCTCCTGCTGTGCTGCAGGTTATGGAAACTGTCCTCCCTGGAGACCATATCTGTGAGCACTGGCATTTTCCATGCTGCCTGCCAAGGGGGGCTGTGCAATGGGGATTAGTGGCTGAATGTGAGCACAGCCTGCCCTCCTGGGGAATTTGGCTTTTGTCAGGCACGGGCTGCTGGGACAAGAGCACCCACATCATTCTCTGCAGGTGCCTAGCTGCAGAGGGCTTTTTGCTGGGACACAGATGAGCTGGGAGAGGTCCCCATGGTGTGCCTGGGCACTGGTGAGGAGTAGCAGGGAGTGGGAATTGCTTCTGCTGTGAATTTGCCCTCAAAGGTGCCCTCTAAAAGATGCATGGTCAGAGGGATGCACCCTTTCCATGCAGGTGTGAGCACAGTGCCACACTGTTAGAGGGGCACGGAGACAAAAACCAATGGATTGCATGGATATGAAACCAACCAACTAAAAAGCAGCAACCTGAACAACTTGAGGCCATTTTAATCCAGATTTTCCTGTTATGCAGCTATAGGTTTGCAGCATTGTGCACCTGGGCACTGCCTCACCATGCTGTGTGTAGTCACAAAGTCTGCAGTTCCCTGCTCCCTGGGACTGTGGGCACTGGGCACATTCCCTGCCTTTGCTGCCAGTCCCAAAATGAGCAAACACAGCCCCGTGTGCCCCAGGGGAAGCCCACAGTGTGGGGGCAAAGGGAAGAGAGGGTTCCAGTTGCTTAGAGACTCACTCAGCCCTGCAGGCAGTGAGGTCCCTTTGGAGAGGGAACCCTGCTCTGGGGGGAGCTGCTGACCCTCTGCTCTGTGACACCAGCACCACTGATGGCAGCAGGTACAGAATTTAGCTTTTCACAGAACGTATTTCCCTAAACTTCTTTCTGACCTTGAAGTTTTCAGCCAGAGTTTTGGTATTTGGTGTTCCCCACCCCAGTGAAAGCTGAGACTCAGGGAGGAGCGCAGGGGGTGCTGCAGGCGCGTTACTAATGGGATGTGGAAGTGCCATATGCTCCTGAAAAATCACTGTCAGTGAGACAGCGTGGAGGAGCCCCCCTCAGAGGGGCAGGGAGGGAGAGGCAATTAATCATCCTCACCTCCTAATAAGCATGGGAGCTCCAATACCAACCAGTGCTCTCGTTGGAGGAGCAAAACTTCAAAGCCTGTGGTGCCCTGCAGATGCACAGGGGCAGTGCTGAGCTGGGGCTGTGTCCCACTGGGGTACAGTGTGTGCATCTGAGAGCACTGAAAATCAGTGGCAAATGTGGTGGGGGGGGATAAAAATGCTGCCATTGGACAGGGATATTGTGTATTACAGGGCTCCAGCAGAGGTGTGCAGCTCACAGCATCCCTGGTCTCTGTGTCTGGGGGAAACTGTGCTCCTGGAGTGTTCAGCTGGAGAACTTTCACTTCTCCTAAAATGTGAGGGGTCTGGAAAGCAGGGAAGATTCAGCTCCCATGAGCACTTGGTTGTGCTGGCCTCCAAGTTCTGTGTCCTCATCAGTTCAATTGTGTGAACATGGTGCTTAATAAACACAGCCCTGAAGCTTCCAGCTGAGTTCCAGTGGAGTTTCCTCTGCTGGAAAATCAGCAGCTCTTTTTCCTTTTATCTTTAAGCTCTGGCTGGATGAAGCTGAAAGTGGTATTTGGGAAAAACCCCCTGTTTATTCAGGCTTTTCTTACTTTAACAAACTTCCCTTTGTCCCAAGCACCTCTATTTCACACACTTGCCTCCTGCAGTACCCTCCTCTGGCCATAGACAGGCTTGTTCAGCCCTTTCCACTGTTTTAATTGTACACTTGGTGTCAGGCTGGAAAAGTCTTGAGCTAATCGTGTTTCAGCTCATGCCTACTTCCATTGTTTGTGGATAAAATAATACTTCCAAACCTCACAGCACTTCATAAATATCCCTGCCTGTGTGGAGAGCAGTAGGCACTTTCCAGAGCCCTGTTTGCCAGGCCATGGAGATTTTGAATATTTTTTGGGAAGCTGGGCTGGATCTGTCCCTGCCCAATGCTGGCAGTGGCTGTTTGCTGTGGAGCAGGAGTCCAGGCAAGCTTGGGGCAAGCCTGAGACTTCCAGAAGAGTTTATGCAAGCAAATCCACTATCTCTGGAGCGAGGGATTTATCCCTCACTGGCTGGCAAGGAGGCAGGCAGTGAGGTGCTCAGGGATGCTGGTGCTGTGAGTGGATGAGCAATTCCACTGTGGATGCAACTCAGTGAGTAATGATGGCTCTGGGAAGAGCATGCTCGAGGAAGAAACCCTTCATGTGCTTCAGGGAGTTTTTCCCTGCTTTCTACTGAGACTGGGTCTCCAAGAAGGACCTTGGGGGCAGCTTTGAGTTTTTCCTCCTGTGTGTGCCAGCCCTGGGTCTCCCTGATGGGCTCAGCCCAGGAGGCACAGACCAGCACTGGCACAGCTACTGCAGCAGCCACAGTGCTTCATGTGGGGTACCCAGAATAAAGGAGCTCAAACCGAGCTGTCCTTGGCTCGTGCTTAGCTCTGGTTAAGCAAACAGGCTTTGCAAATTCTGTGGTCTGAGCAAGCTTCCACTTGTATTTCCACATGTGGCATCGTCCCGAGCGGTAACATAAAGCAGATCCCACAGAGGCTTGTGTGTGGGAAGGCCTCTGCCCAGGCAGGGACCAGCCACCCGTGTCCTCCTCCTGGCAGTGCTGTCTGGGCACAAAGTGCTTGTGCAGCCTGGAGTGGAGAGACCTGGGGGCGAACGTGTGTGGCATGTTGCTTAACCGTGAAACCCAATTCCCAGCCTGGGGGATGGCTTTTGCTGGGATTTTTTTCAGATGTCTGAGCCTGAAAATTTTTGTGTCTGCACACATGTTCTTCTCCCTCTAGTCCACTGTCAGCCCAAAAAACCAATTTCCTTTTCTCACAAACTCTGCCTCTCTCCTGTGCCCAGGAAGGTGTTGCTCTTCCAAGCAGCACTCCAAAATGGGTGGATTTGGTTTCCTACCCTGGTGTACCTGTGGGGGGAAGAATATCCACCTGATGAGCACAGTTGTGTTGTCAGTCACAGGGAGGGCCCAAGAGGAGCCAAGCTGGGAGCAGCTGATGCTCTGAATGGGTTTTGGAGACCTCCCACTCACTGTGAGAAGGGACACACGGGATTTGGGATTCTCACTCACTGTGAGAAGGGAGCGCACAGGGCTCCAGTTGGGATCCAGCAGCAGCAGTTATATATCAAGTTATTCCTGGCAATTCACCATATCCTAAAAATATAGTTTCATTACAGCTTCTTGCTGAAGCAGCTCTTGTGTCCCAGTAAAGGGAGGTAGGCTACTGAACCAGCTGCGGGTTTTTTGCAAGCTTGCTTACTGGAGTTTTGAGCTCTTTCACTCAGTTTGCCAACTGCTGTTCTTTCTGATGCTACCCAGTTGTTTTGCATGGCCTTGAAGTGGTTTCCCAGCTATTTGAACTCCCTAAATGACAATGCTTCATTATTGTCTAATGGAGAAGTGGATTCTTCTGTTTATATGTAAAGGTTCCCCTCCTTCCCCCCTACCTCCCTCAACATATGCAAAGGCACTGCAGAAACTGGAACCAGATAAAAAGAAGAAAACAGGCTTTTAAAGCAAGTTCTGAAGTGTAAAGATGTGAAGGCCACTTAGAAATCATTGCCTTGTGCTTTCTCCCACACTGTGATTCATTTGGTCCAATCCATCATTGATTCAACATGCTCATGGGCCAGAGCCTTCAAAGGCAACTGTGCATCTGCTTTAGCCATTCATCAAGGAGGAGCACAAAGGAGAAGGGCAAAGGAAAATGTATTGCCAGCTCCCTTTGGTGCTGTTTAATGGGTGTGAAAGGAGGACAGTGGCGAAGCTGGGTTAATGAAAGGCAGGATGACCGAGGAAGTGCCCCCAGGACATATATTTTTCAGCCTAGGTATGGACCTTGCTAAATTTCATTCTGCAGAGAAACTTCAAACACTAAGCAAGAGAGCCAAAATGAGGTTGACATACAGAAGAATAATCCAGTGCAGGTGGATGCTCTTCCCCAAATGTGGCCACTGAGTGGAGAGCGGCTGTGGACCATGCAGCTCCGTTGTCTTTCACTTCTCCAAGAAACAGCAATTTTCAGATGATGCCCTGCTGCTCCAGAGAGCTCCCATAGCCTGATCCCTCGAGATCTGAGGCTCCTCATTCTGCTGCAGTTCCACCTGCAAGTGGCTTATCTTGCATGTTTGCTGCAAGGTGGAACCCTGCAGCACAGCCCTGGTCACTGGACCATGCCCAGGTGTGTGCACGATCTGGTGCAGGATCTGAGAGCACCTGAGGGATACCTGAGCTCCCTGACTCCCTGCTAACACAGGCATCTGCTCTGTGCTCTGGGGGACAGGTACCACTGAGCCACCTTCCAGGCAGCAGCACCTCCTCTGAGCAACCCAGCATGGTGGCAAAACCCCCCAAAATTATGATGGGCTCCAGGGGAAAGTATCTTGCGTTAACATGACCTGGACAATATTTCCTTGAGGTTGCTGGGCTTGTTGCTCATGTCATCTGTGACCCTGATGATTTGTCTAGTGATTAAATTAGGGTTGGTTTACCTCATGTGTTTCTATTTATTTTCTTGCCTTCTCACATTGTTTCTCCTGGCCCTCCTCCACCGCCCTGTTGTCCTCCCACATTCTCTGTCCCTCCTTCTCAAGCACCCTTCTCCATGAGGAGTAGAAGAGAAAGAAAGAGGAGGCTGGTTTCTAGGAGCAGGTTTGATGTCTGTTTGTTCACCTTAAAAACCAGAACATGTTGGAGGTACAGTACTCTTCTTATAAGTCTCAGTTTGTAGGAAAAAAACAAAAGGAAAAATAAGACTATAACCTGTGAGAGGCTCTTACACCATCTGCCTGTACAGCCCCATGACTCTCCACACACACGTGCTGAAGTGATGCCAGTGGACAACAGAGAAGAGACTTGGTCTCCACCTTTCCTCCTGTCCAAGCAGAGCTGTAACTGTGCAGGTGGGAGGTGTGAGGGGCCCGTGGTGTTCCTGATGCTGAATCCAGAGTGCCACCAGCTGCACAAGAAGGGTGAATTCACAGATGACCCGAGCTGTTCTTGTGTAACATCTTTCTCAAAGCGTGTCAGGTGTTGAGATGTGACTGTGCTCTCCTTGGCAAGGACAGCAGTTAATATCAACAGAGTATCAGATTATTTTATTTTCTGGGTGTCCTTGAAGCTCATCCGAAATTCCTGGGCCAGCCAACAATTTGTTAACAGAGAGGGATTATTTGTCCTTTCTTACTGTGAGTTTGTCTTGGTGGAGGAAGGTTGCTGCAAGTTGCACAGAGGAAAAAGGACATTCTGTACAATACCCCTGGGAAGGCTCTTGGGCAACTTATTGGCTGCTATGGAGCAGCAAGTGATAAAACGTGTCTGATGTTACTTTCCTCACTTTTGGGGGAGGTTAAGGCCTCCTGTGTTCTCACCTGATATTATTTATCACTGATATTAAGCTCTTTTCAATCAAAGATACTTTGCCTGAAGTTTTGTGAAGATTCTTCCAAGTAGTTGAGCAACAATTTGTTCTTGGAATAAACCAATTTGCAGCTGGGGCCTGAAATGCTTTGAAGAAGATGAGTTTATACTTGCAGGCATTCTGCTTTGTGCTTATCTTGATTTGGCCTTGCAGATCTTAGTCCAGATTTACAGCTGAGTGCAGTCTTCAGCTTCAGCACGGGAGGGAAAGCACTGTGCTTCCCAACAACATGTGGATGGGTGAGCTCTTGTCCAAAACCCTTCTCCTGTGGGTTAAATAGAGCCTCTGGACTTGGGTAATGCATGGTCCAGTCTGTGCTCCTTTCTCTCCATTCTTCAGGATACAGATGGAAGATGTATGAATTATTAATCTTTGTGCTTCTATTCTGTAAACTCAGAGAGTTTGAGGTTGACACCTCTGTTGGAAAAGTTTGGAAACTCTGGACAAAAGTACTGTAGGAGTTCTGTGAAGTTTGTTGGGTTTTTGGGTTTTTTGGTTTTTTTTTGTTTGGTTTTTTTTTGGTTTTTTTTTTTTTTTTTTTTTTTCTTTTTAGTGCATCTGTCAGAGAAACCCTGCTATAACTATATTTTTGTGGTCCATTTTCGAGTACAACTGCATAGACTTCCTTTTTTTTTAGTCTATATGCAGCAGGTTGGGATTTGCTTTTCCTGGCTGTCTCCCCTTCAGCCTCCCTTATTAATGACCTTGCTTTAGCTTTTTTTGTCTTGAATTCCCTTGAGTTCAGGCCATTTTTGAGCTTTAAAACTAAGAACCAGGACATCTCTGCTAATTTGCTTGCAGCTCAAATCAAACACAGCCACTCTTCTCCACAAGTTCATCATTGTTACAGAAATATTGTAAATCATTCTTGTGAGTTTTCAGTTTGCTAATGAAGAAAGCAAGACAATGCCTGCTGCTAAATGAGTGTACTCATGTTAAAAGGCTCTTGATGGGAATCCGGGGCACTGAAGTCACATAGCCCTAGTCTGGGTGCGGTCAAAATTGTGAGCAGACATCGGGTTTAGATAAAACAAAGTTCTAGCACCAGCGAGCTTTTATTGAAAGTTAGTAGCAGGGATGTTGACCTTATGTTTGGCAAAAGTAGACTACCCAAAACATGTATGCAAGGCAGATGGGGAATGCGATTTAATTAAAAAAGAAAATATTATGATATTCTGAGAACAAAGTGGTAAAATCTTCTGGCTGCGCAGGAATTTCTTTTGAGAAATGGAAGGCTCTGAAAGGCAGGGAGAGGATGGGATCTGGAAGGTCCTTGCACGGTGGGAGGAGGAAGGACGATCGCAGGCTATCTGGCTGGCAGCAGGGTTGTCAGTGGCTCCGTGCAGCAGGCATGGCTGGAGAGCTTCCAGGCACATTTTTCCATGGGAGGGTGCCAGCTTGCTGGAGCCCAGGCATTTCACAGAGCAGGGTTTGATTGCAGTGTGATAGTGGCAATGGCTCCCTGCCCTGCTGGCACCCACCTGTGCTGCCCACCTGTGCCTGCCCCGGGGCTCTCCCCGAGCCCCTGGGTGCTGTGCCAGGAGCTTTGCACCCAGCGAACCTCGAGGCACCAGGTGATGCAATGGGGAGGAGGGAGCTGAGCTCCCTGAACAACAAAGGCCTTCACCCATCTCTGTTCCCATACATCTGGATTTCCTTCTGTCCCTCAGGGACTTCTAGTGAAGACTCAGAGCCTGGGACTGCTGGCTCCCAGATCCTCTGTTCTTTTTGTGAGGAGTAAAGCCCTTTGAAGTGCTGCTGCAGCAAGGCAGGTTTTTGGGACCAGGGAAGCCTCATGGGAGGACAGCTGTGCAGTCCTCTCCCGGTGGGAACGATGTGACCCCGGATTCCTGCGGGGTGGGATAGGGCAACAGAAACCTCCACTCGTTCCCCTGAGGACTTGCAACCATGCTCTGCTCACTCAGTCCCCTCCTGCTGGCCTTCACCCCGTCCAGGGACAAGGCTGCAGCTGCTCCCTGGCCCCACACGAGCAGGGGGGAAGAAAATGGGTCTGTGTGGGGCAGCTGCAGCCCACAGCAGACACAAAAACAAAGTGGGGCTTTCCTGAGGCAGGGAGTGCAGCCGCTGTGGATCCTCACCACCGTGATTGATGCCTCTCTGGGGACTGGAGAAGATTGCTGAGTGGGCAGGAGCTCAGAAAAGCAGGAAATTTTCGGGGCTTTTGTGTGGATTGAAGAGCCCCCAGACAGACACCTGCTTTTGTAAATATATGCCAAGGGCACCAGTAGGGTGCAAGACGTGGGAAAGGATCCATGGGGTTGAGTTGGTCTGAGGCTGCTGTGTCAGAGTGGGGTCCCTGAGCCAGAGGGAGCTGGCAAGGGCACAGTTCTGGTGCAGGTATGAGGGTGGCCTCTTGGCAGAGAGGGTCTCTGGTGGGTGATGGAGACATGCCTCAGCTCAAGGAGGACGTCCCTTTCCATGGGGCTGCTCAGGTACGGCCATCAGCTCTGCTCAGAGCATCGACCTCCAAGCTGCAGGGTGGCTTCTGCCACAGGCTCAGCCCTTCAGGGAAAGATCCTCCAACCTCTGGAGACCTCCACCTCTTGAATGACCTCCGAGACCTGCAGACAGTATAGCCCACAACCCTGCTCCTCCAATCAACCATCCAGCCCTATGCCTGTGCAAGCCCTGCAAGCTGCCTGCTCTGGCTCTGGGGGCCTGTGGGGACCAGGGGAAGCAGATCTGGCTGCAGCTTCCAGGCCTTCATTTGTAAATAAGCACCTAGCTGCTATGGTAATGCTTATTTAATTTAGGCTAAGCATTTCTACAGCTGTTCTGGGGGAATCATGCTGCCTTATGCTCAGTGTTAATTCTTGGCTGCTCACAGCTTCAGAAGTGTATTGGCCAGCCGTGGCCCTAAGGACAGGTTCTGCTGCTGCTATGGCACAGTTGTGTGGGCTGTCCCTGCTTTGGGCTTCATGCGAGGTGCCAATTGCTCCCCAGGACCACTGCACACAGCTTACACCAGACAGTGACCAGTCCTGATCTGTGCTAGCAAAGGAGGCTGTAGATTGTAGGTTACCTAGGGCATTTTAAAAGAAAAAAGATGCTGGTACATTTCTGCCTTTTACTGTTCCTGCCCTCTGCCCAGGCACACTGTGCCAGAATGCATGCTGGGTTTTCCTGCCTCAGTTATACAGGATTGAATCTCCCCTTGCTCCTCATCCAGGTTTTGAATGACCAGGGTGGGTCAAGATGCAGAAGTCAAGGGGACAGACATGGAGCATGTGGCACAGGCACCTGTGTGACCCCAGGGGTTACAAGCAGTTGGTGGAGGCAGGAGGGTGTCAGGGAACTGCTGGGGGTGGTCTTTGCTTTGGAGCAACCATCAGAGCAGAGCTGCTGCAAAGCTGGTCATGGGAGCCCTGTGCAGCCCTGTGCCAATTCCCAACCTTCCCCAAAGAGCCCACAGAACCCCTGCTCCACTCTGCAGCACACCCACACTGGTTCCTCTGCAGCTGAGACCTCTCCCAGCCATGGGATCCGCGGACTCCCAGGCTGAAAGGCTGCCAACCCATGCTGCTGCAGCAGGTGGGCCCTGCTGGCGAGGAGGAGCTGCAGCGACTGCTCACATCTCCCAGGGCTGGCTCCTTTGTGCTGGGAGCAGCTGGGAAGATGCTGCTGTTGGCCAAGTGTGATAAAAGTCTCCCTCCAGCCTCCCCCGGGCTGGGGTGGGCTGGAAAGCCTGGCTTAGTTTGCACTCAGGGTGAAGGGACTCTGAAAAAAACTCTTTTTAGGACATGATGGGCTGAAGTCAACTCTCTGCTGAGGGTTTTGGGGAGCAGCAGAGTGCTCTGCCAGCCCAGCCATGGGCTCAAGATTGCCATGGGCCCATGTGGTCTCGGGGGGCACAAACCTTTGTGCAGGTGAGATGGCACTGGCACAAGAGTGCTGCGGACCCCAGGTGGTGGTGGGTCCTACCATGCTGTGGTTTCCATCACACGAGGTGACCCCGGGTCCAAGCCTGCCATGAGCCATGGTGGTTCCAGTTTCCAAGCTGGCCAGGGCCCCAACCATTCTGCAGACCTCACATCAGCTCAGGTGGTGAGCAAAACTTTGCAGAACTCCTGGGTCCATGCCTGGACACACCAGCATCTCCATCCATGGCTTGTTTGGACCCGGCGTCATCTCAGGGAGTGCAAAGCTTGCAGAACAAATTTTGCACCCCCTGAGATGATGCTGGGTCCGTGGCATGCTAAAATAAGCCCACTCTGACAGGAGCCCGTGCGTGGATTGTCTCGCAATCTGTTTATGGCTGGGGTTTGTGTCAGAATTTAAACACTGCAGCGAGGAGTAAACGCAGCGAGCCCCACGCAGGCTTTGTTATGACATTTTGTTGCAGGCAGGAGGCAAGCTCCAGCTCCAATAACAAACACCCAGTGTTATGACACTTTTACCTTTCCAACTATTTATGCAAGCACAAATATTTTATTTTAAGGTTTTGAGACACACCGTTAACATAAAGCAGTCTCATTCCTTTCAGGACGGCCTGGTTCTCACTTGGGGAGCTGTTGTTTAATGAAAAGGTTAATTGTGTTTTATGGGGCTGCCTACCAGTCTCTGGCTTGGAAGGAGGTGAGGTGTGGCTGCTGGTGCCAAGTTATGGGCTGTGAATACAGGCAGTTTCTGGGAAGAAAACAAAATGCATGACAAGAAGTGGCTCAGAAACCACTTGGTTTTGCGGTGAAAATCTGTTTAGCTGCTACAGAATTAATTTCAAGTGAAATGATTTCCAATGAGGCTACCTCATGACAACAGCCAGTGCAGTGGAGGATTGGAAGGGAGTTTCAAAGAACAAGGACTATTTTCTGCTCAGCTGCAAACACACTCACCCTTTCCCTTCCATAGCTGCACCATGCTAAATCCTACAAGTATTTTCCTCTCCTGAGGTTGAATTAATTAACTTGAAATTTCTTAACAGCCTGTAATGAGTGCAGAGAGCAGAAGGAACTGAAAGTTTAATCTTGACTTGTCAGCAAATTCCTCCTCCAGCAGCTGAAGGAGCAGCAGCCATGCACTTGCATAATGCCCTGGTGTGGCCCACCGGACTGTTTTGATTAAATGGATTCTGGGGGTTTAGGAAAACTACAAATTTTATAGCTCTGGTGTTCTCTGCAAAAGTGATGTAAAACATCGTAAAGCTGCCAAACCACCACTGCGGTGCAGGGATCCATGCTGGCCTCCTCTGCAGCGGGGACTGTCAGCCTCAGAGCACTGCTAAGAAAACAATCCAGAGGGAATTGGCAGAATGGTGTGGGGGGAGCTTTGTGCACTGCAAACTTTGGTTCCCTCCTTCTGAACAATCAATGCCTTTCGATCCGTGCCACTCAGAAGCCACATCTGAGTGTGGCCTGGTGTTTGAATTGGACACTGCAGAGCCAAGTGCTTCTCTGCAGCAGCATCACTGACAGCAGCAGTAATGGTATCATACCTGAGCTTCTCTTCTTCCATCTGAAGAGGTTTAACACCTGTCTGACCCTTGCTGCCATCAGAGTGCATTAAAGATGGATCCAGGGGAAACAGACTATCTAAACAGTGGTTCCAGAGTAACTGAAAGAAGGTGCCATTGGCCCAAAAACTCATGCAGGAGTCATCCCCTGCCCCTTATCCACCCCATGTTGCCACCTGACAGCTGCCCCAGGCAGTTATACCCAGCTCCAGCTGATGAAGGGTGAACGTTCACCTGGGTGTCTCCATCACGGTGGCAGAAGCATGCTGTGGTCCCCAGATCATCTGTATCCCCTCAAACCCAATCCAGCTGTCAGAGCTTGCTTTGTTGAGTGAGGTGATAGCCTGGTGCCTTGCAGAAGAAGCAGGCTGGGATATATAGTCTGGCTATAGGGCTTTATCAATTCCTTCTGTTGCAAAACCTCGCAGGTTTGGGCTGGATGGAAGCCCCGGGAATGGTGCACCCTCCACTGTGAGGGTCTGTCTCTGAGTTTTTGGGGAATGCTCCCTCTTTTGGAAAATTCTGATGTATTTTCCTATGGGTTGGAAAGATTAAATTCAGGCCATTGTTTCTTAGGGAAAAACTGAATTCCTGAAATCAAATAAATTGCAATAAAATTCCAGTTACAATTGTAGCCACTCTTTCTTGAGAACGGGGACAGAGGTGTGTGTTGAGTATGACTGATGAGTCTAGTGGCCAAGACCTGAATATTTCAACATCCCAGACCCTGAAGAAGAGTCAAACCCAGAGCAGAAGGGGAGAAAATTGAGTCCTGCTCACTGCTAAGAGGCAGCAGGGAGGATGGGAGGACACAGAAACAATGCTCTGGTCAGCACTGCCACCAAACTGTTCATTTGACTGTTTCCTTCTTTTGCTCTTTTGTTATATTCCTTCTTCTTGTCATCAGAGCAAATCGTGCTGCCAACACCGTTGGGACAGAGCATTCAGTGCTGGCAGGTCACTGGCATGGAACAGGGGTTGTTCTCTGCAGCCCAGCCATGGTCCCATGTGAGCTCTGGGACCCAGCATCATCCCAGGTCCGTGGCACACTTGGACCAGCCCTGAGACAATGCTGGTCCAAGCCACGCTTAGAGCCAGCATCACCTCAGATGACAACAGGACTCGTGTGAGGCAAAATTGTGCTCTGAAACTGGTGGAAAAAATTTAGAATACAAATACTGTTAAATGCCTCTAATGTAGAAATCTAAGTTCTTTAAACCTGAAGGTTTAATTGATATTTTTTCTTCAAATAACGGACTAATGTCAAGCAATTTAAGCCATTTTACAGCAAAGGCAATTGAATAATTGCTAATGGCTTTCAGCTGAATGTATTTAAAGTCAGGCCACAAATCTGAGCTGATTGAAAGACCAAGGGGCATTCCTTTCTCTTGAAAAATAATTAGATAACAATGACAATTAGAAGGTGGGATTCAAAGGAAAGTTGGAATTTGAGTATGAGTCTTGGCAGACTAAGAGCGAAAGAACTGACCTGATGAAGAAAAACTGTTGCCAACTATCCTGTGGAGTGATTGAGGAGAGAAAAATAAAAAATCTGAGACTTTGCCATTAAATTTTTGAATTATCTAATGTGCATTAAGGGGTGAAATAAGAAGGTTTTTTTTTCAGCCTGGTGCAAGATATCCTGGGCTGTGGCTGCACCTTTCATGCATTGCCAGGCTGGAAAACGATCTGGATATGGGATGATGGGCACTTTGGCTGGAAGATCCCATGGGCACATCGTGGCATGCAGAGCAGTGCAGACTGGCAGGGCAGCTCTGCCACAGCCTGTGTGTCTAGGGGTGGTCACAGCTCAGGAGAAATACTCCTAAATATTTGCACGGGTGTTCTCAGAGCAAATAAACCTCACACTTTTACAAAGAACAATTTATTGATACTGCAGACAAGCTGGGACTGCAGCCTCAAGTTGCTGTTGGGGCAAGTCGTTGTTGTGTTTGTTTTCCTGCTGCTGGCTCAGGAATTTGCTGGCTTTGGGAGCTGGCAGGTGCCTGTCCTCACGTTGCTGCACGTGTGTCACCTGGCACTGAGCACTGCCACGTCTGCTGCCTGCCCTTGCCCCTGCTGTGGGGGCTCATCCTGCTGCTGGGGAAGGCATTCCAAATTTGCAGCAGGCAGATCCATGCTCAGTAGCTCTCAAACTGCTCCATAGAATAATTCCAGGGTGTAATTCCCTAATTCCAGCCTGGGGTCTGGATATTCATACCCACATCAGCTGCACTTGTCTCCTGAAGCTAGTGGAGATTTCAGCTTCAGTGACATCTTACAGTAGTGGCCTCCATGTCCCAGTGATGAAACTGGACAAATCTGTGCCTTTTGCTCTTCTCTGGGCTGGTGTTGCTCTGGTCGTTCTGGAGTCATGGGAGGAGGAAGACAGGAATTCCTCATTAGCTTTCTTCCTTTCTTCAAATAATAGAAAGTGGATTCCTTTGTCTCCTCCTTTTTTGGTTTCTTTTAAGGTAACTGGTTCTGGCTCTTCAGAGGGGAACTTACTTTTTACCTCAGTGGTTGTTCTCTTCTCTGAATCCTTCTTTGCCCTGTACCCTCCAGGGATGGAGTGTCCTGTGGCAGAGTGGCACATTCCTGCTTGTCTCTGGCTTGCTCTCCTGGATGGAGTTTCACTGGAGGGTGTTCCCCATTCAGCTGAGCCCTTCCCTGCCCCTTCTGCTGCTGTGGGTCACTCTGTGCCCCGTGCAGGGCTGTGAGCACCTTCCAGCACTGCCTCTCTCAGCACTGAACTTCCATTGCTGCTGCTCTGTGTGCCTAAGGAGATAGTCCTGCCTCTGGACCGTGGCTTTGGAAGGTTTTAAACATCCTGGTCTGCCTTCTGCTGTAATCTTGCTCTTTTCTTCTGCCAGCCACCACATGTGGCATGTGGAGGTGTGATCTATTAGCACAAACCTGCACTGGACTTTGTCAGCATCACCCAGGATGTGCTGTGGGCAGTTTTTCTGTGACTTGCAGGCCTAGGACTCCTTTCTGGAAGTACAGTAGTGCTCATGAAGTGTTCTTGCAGCCCTCCATCGCAGCTCTCATGAGCTTTCCTTCTGCTTTATGGCTCCTGGAAGAAGATCCTTACTCACTGCAGCCCATCTGTTCAGTGTCCCAGCTGAGGCAACTTTTGTTCAGGTCTTCTTCCCTGCAGATTCCCTTCTGGATGCTTCTGTTCTCCATCAGACTTTGGCAGCCTTCATCCTGATATCATTGGGGTGGCTCCTCATCTAAAGTCATGGCTACTCTTCATTTTTCTTTCCCCTGTCCTTTTACTTCTCCCCAGGGCTCTCAAGGTGTGAGATAAGGAGAAGCCAAAGGGCAAACAAAGCTACCAGTGGACTTTTATCATCCTTTTTCCTTGGAAAAGGTGCTGGGTGTTGCTCTTTGCTGTTTTCTTTGCTGTCACCCAGCTTTCCATGGCAGTCTAACATGGGAACAGTTAAGCAGTGTAAATAGCAAACAGGTTCATGTGCCTAAGCACTTCCAGATGCCCAAGCAGGTAATGCTTTGAAATGTGTTTTAAATGAGTGCTGAGTTTTGGCCTGCAGGATAAATGCTGGCTGGCATGACACAAATAATACCAATCTTGAAAATTATCTCAAATTATCCCCACTGGTCGTAATGGTGGTAAGAGCTCAGGGACTGCCCCTCAGAGGGTGATTTCCTGCCAGGGTCTGTAGAGCCCTGCAGTGACTGTCACTGACTTGTACCTCGAATTACCATGACTCTGCTAATTGTCCCTGTTTCCTCAGGAGGTCTAAATACAAAACTGGTTTTTAATTTAGTCTCTGTTCATATATCCCTACTCAGCTATGCCCAATCTCCATCCACCTGATCTGGTGCTAAGGAGCTGAGGGCTGCATGTTGAGCACTGCTTGTGCAGAGCTTTTTCCTTTGGTTGACTTTCCTCATGCAGCTGATCCCTGCAGCACAGGGACCCTTTTCCTTCCTCCCCCTCTCATTACAAGCCTCTTCTTTTGAGGAGGATGGTCCTTGACTTGCTGCAAGAACAGCACTGCAAAACAGTAATAAATCAAGATCCTTACATAATCTCCCTTACAATTTCTGTTTGTAGGCTCCAAACAGCTGAGATGGCTCCAGTACATTAAGGGACATAATTAGGACAGGTTGTGTTTTGTGTCTTTTCAGGAAGAAAATTCTTTGTAACCCCTCACACTTGAATATAGCCTGTAAATCAGAGCACGTCAAGCACCATATCAAACTGATACCAATGTGAAAATATTCTTTTTGCCTATGAAATGGTGGAGAGTAGGTGGAGATGAAAACCTGGATTCCATTCCTGGATTCTTCAGGAGTACTTCTTGTCCTTTAGACATCTTGGCATCAAACCCTGACTCAAATCCAATGAGCTCATGAGATAAAATTTCTATAGAAATTCTCATTATCTGCATGCTCAAAAATTCCCTCTGTGTTTATTTTTTCCTTTTTTAAATTATTTTTTTTTCTGAGAATGAGTATTTCATCTTCCACATGAGATGAAATTTATAGGCAAAAAATCTGCTGTCTGTGTGGGATAAACCAGTGAGCTGGACCATACACTCTAATATTGCAGAGCAAAATCAAATTGTACTTCTAGTAACTGTTTACAAATGCTTGCTTCTTGGAAACTGTCTCCTGTATGTGAACAAGGAATTAACCTACCAGTTTAAAATTACTGTGAGAGGGATTGCTTTGCTTTGTACTGAGTGATAACAAACATCCAACAGAATTTTAGAGCCTTTCCTTCCTCTGGCTGTTAACATTTAAAGTTTAATTCTAAAATAAAACTTTAAATCAATTAGTCTCTCTTAACTGCATTCTGTCTGCTCCCACTTTCTCCTGCAAGAGCTGTAGGAGACCTTCCCTAATCTTTCCAATTAACTCGGTATTTCCTGCAAGGCTGACACTGAAGAGGGTAAGAAAGGAGTGTAAAGCGAGGAAAGACATCTGTCAACTATTGGAAATACTTTCCATGTTAGAAACTGAAGGGAGCCCACACTGAAGCCAGATGATCTGAGGAGAACAATTGCAGCGTTGGCTTGACAAGAATGTGGGTGATTTGTTATAGCTGTCCTCGCAGTAGGCACCTGGTTGTCATGTTCATATGAGAATACCTTGGAGATATGCTAAACACATATCCTGTTCCAATCAGGAGTGCTGAAGGGCCAGAGCAGGCAAGGTTTGACTTGCATTTTCTGAGAGACATAAATTATCATTTGTTCCTAAATCTGCATCTTTTCAAATTCCTTTTCATTCCTCTCCGCTGTCCCACGACTATGTCAGAGCAAGCAATGAGAGTTTGTGTGTTGGGTAGACAACTGAAATTATGCGTTTTACCAACAGTGAAGGCTCCTGACTGACACTTTTTGGGGTAAGGCTGTGTGTGGAAGGGTTTTGGTGGTCTGGTTTTGACTGTGAGCTTTATATAATAGGTCAGCAGAGACCCATTTTGATAATGCTGCAGTAAAAATATGAAACACTTTCTGGAGAGGAGAGACACAGTTTCTCAACTGATCTGACATAAACTCTTGGATTGTTGTTTGCTTGGTTTACTTTTTTATTTACTCTGAAGTCTGAAAATGGCTCCATTTTAGCTTGAAAATGAGCTGGAACAGCACATGTTTGTAAGCCAGGCCACGTTTTAATCAGGGAACGGCACTGCAGATTTCCAGGGCTCTCCTACTTCTCTGCTCCTTGCCCAACCCAAAGTAAATTAATTCTAGATGCAGAGGGTAGAACTAGCTTCCTCCTTGTAAAAGAAAAAGCAAAGTCACTGTGATAGTTTCTGCATCACTTGGGTCCTCCTCCCTTCCCTGGTCTGATCAAAGCCCAGCTTGTCAGCAGTTCCTCCCCATCTCCATCTCAAAAAGAAACCTATGAAACAGTTGAGTCGTGGCCCCACTAGTCTGTCATTTCACTCTTTTGTTCTCCTGCATTTAATCTCCCTCATTGTGCCAGGCTCCAGGAAAACAGAGAAAACTTCTGTGAACAGCTGGATTAGTTTTAAGGGCAGAGAGTATCACAAGATCAACAACTGGAAGTTTACATTTCATGAATCATAGGATTTACCAGTCACACTGGCAATGAGCCCAATAACTCTTATTCCAAAATGGCCTGCCAGTGGAGACATCAAGGGATGGGGACTATTAGTAGCTCCTTTGTTATCTTTGTGCTTAGTCATGACACTTGAATTGGAGGAAATTCATCTCTAACACAAATTCACACCAGTCATTCCTGAATTTGGCAGTGAATGTTACTGTGGAGTGAGAAAATGAGAACTGTGGAGGTCACTGCTGCATGTTTAGGTCCACCAGATCAGCCTGTGCTATAGACTTCATGCAAAAAGAACAGCCTTGCTTGAGAGTGAAAATTGATCCAGGTTTATCCCTGAAAGCACCACATCTCTGTAGTTGGGTCTTCCCCTGCTGGCTCAAACACAGAGGGCCCTAATTGAAGTCAAAATTTTCTATAAAAACTGTTCAACATATTCTCCTTCAAAGAGTCAAACCTCTGTCATCTTCTGGGCATTCCTTTGAACTGTCTCTCTCTCTATGGTGTTCAAGAGGGATGGAGCCAGCAAGGACAGGAACTGGTGCAAGGCTTATGTCAATGCAGTGTAGGTGATACTGGCAGGGAATCTGCTCCAGCCCCTGCCTGGACAGGGCTCCTGGTCCATCCTGAGTGGCAGACCTGTCCAACTGCATAATTTATCTCATAAATATTTCACCTCTTCCTTTGAGTGTTGCTTTTCCAGGTTGGTTATGCTGACCTGGACAGTTTGGTGGGACATCCTGGCCATCCCCACTTCCAGCCCCTGCCTCCATCCTCAGGATTTAAACTCCTCCCTGCCTTGCACGCTTCCCCAAGTCCAGCCTCATGACATATGTGCTATTTGCAGAAAACGTTTGTCAAGACCAGGTGGTTGAAAGCAAAAATGCCAACAGATCTGCCTTTTGTAACCGTGCAAGCAGCTTGTTAAAATTAGTCACAGGCTAAGCTGCAGTACATCTGTGCTGTCAGCCTTCCAGAGAGCCATCGCTCCCGCCCGACAGGAGCTGTGCTCCAACGCCCATCTGCAGGGCTGCACTGGTGGAATGACTGCTGCAGTCCTTCCCAAAGCCTCTTCCCCTCCTCCAGTTCACAAACCTTTGCCCAAATTTAGCCACGAGTCTCCTTCGAAATGCATAAACACTTGTGTGTCCTGAGTTTCAGATACCGGCAGACAAAGCATCCCAAAGCAAAACCTGGGAACTCTCGACACTGGTATTTGCTTTAGAAGAATTTATACTTGGCTGCTCTGAGAACTTTTTTTATTTTTCACTTAATTGAGCAAAGATTGTGATTTCCAGGGTTCTTTGGGGAGTGAGGTACCTAGCTATAACTGGAGGATTTATTAAATGTGTGCCCACCTCCTATTTTCTGCTTGTAAAACTGAAAATCAAAATTCCTCCCTGCTGTTGTACAGCTGTCTACAGGAAAACACCAAATCAGCTGATAATTAATAGCTGTCCCTGGTGTTGAGCAGGAGCCATCTGCCCCCACTTTCTGTGCAGCACCCAGCACCAAGAGCCTTTGGGAACTTCACCCCAGTGAGCTCAGCATGTGGGGTTGAGATGGCTGAGCCTCAAACCCTCCTCTTTCTTCCCCACTGGGGCTACCTTTGATGCAAGTCCAAAAATATGGCTTGGATTGGCTTCTTCAGACCCATCGTGCTTAACTGCTCTGTCAACATGCCCCTCTCTACAGACACATAAGCAGTTTGCATGTCTGTCCTGGAGCCAAGGGTCTTGTATTTCTTCCCATCCTAACTATGAAGATTTTTCATCATTTATGTGCTGTAAACGATGCTGTGCTCGCTCTGTCCCGCATCCCTGCTCCCACCTGCAGGCACCTGGCCCCAGCCTGCTCAGCTTGGGAATTGCTGCTCCTCCTCCTGAAGCACAGAAGCATGAGAGGTTTGTTCTCCCACCACCAAAACAGGGATTCTCGAGTTTGACCAAGATTTCTCCCACCACCACCACCACCACCACCACACCTAACAGTCCACGCCGGCTGGGGAAGGGGAGCACATTGCTCTGGCTTTGCTTGTTTCTGAGCACATTTGGGGCTGACTTCCAGGCATTTTGCACACAATTCCCTGCCTGTGTGAGAGCCCGACGCTGTGCTGGAGGCCGTGAACACAGAACCTTTGTGCTGGGGTATTGTGCTTTTCCCGCGCGCACGCTCTCGGCTCGCACACGCCGTCTGGCCAGCCCTCCGAGCTGCCTCTCTCACATTCCGCGCTTTCCTATGGAATTTGGATTCAAATGTGAAAATTCTCTGCCACACAATAAAAGTGGCATTTCCATGCCCTTTAGCACATCAGTCTTTTCTTGTGAATAGAGCCCTGAGTTCTTTGGCTTTTGCCATATGGAACAATTGATCCCTTCAGTTCACTTGCCAACAGTAATCAGTTTCTTCTAGCTGTAAATTTTAGCTGTTCTTTTTTTTTTCCTACCCTTTTTGGGGGGCATAGGGGAGAATAAAGTAATAAAAAGAGACAGCCATAAAGCAGGCAGCTGTTACTAGCCAGATCTTAGTCTGGGAAAGAAGCAGATTAAATATCAGCCTGGATCTTACCTGTTGCTGTTTGCCCACAGGTATCAGGACAGGTTGCTCTACAATGGGTTCCACTGCCAAGGTTCCTGCCTCCTCTGTAATACATGGTCATGTGGAATTTTCTTATATTTAAACTAGAGGAATAACCAGTTTGAAGTACCCCGTGGATGTTAGGGTTGTTGGTGAAAGTCAGGTAATAGAATCTAAGTGGGCAAAGCAGTAGGAAAACAATTTTTTTAGGATGGAATTTTTGTATTCATCACTTTTCTACCTGCTGTCATTATTTGTTTTCCTGTTCTCTGCCTTGCATTGACAGGCTGTGCTTGGACATTTTAGCCAGGCTTTTCTTTCCTGTTCACTGCAGTATCTGGCCCAGGGCTCCTTGTTCTGGCTGATCACAGTGAGCTGCAGGTTTCATGCTGGGTGGCACTGGAGGGGCTCTCCAGAGTACCACGGCATCCTAACACCAATCCCTGCAAAACCTCCCTCTCCTCTCCCATCCTAGGGACCACATGTGTGTTTTGCTTTCCTTCTGTCTGCAGCTGAGGCAGAAAGGGATGGGAAATGCCAAAGAAAACAGTTCCCCTCTCCCCTCCAAAATGAGTGCTACAGAGTTTACTTTATAGGCTAAACCTAGAGTGTGTCTTGAGAAAGGGTTTATTGAAATACATTCATCCTGGAGGAAGATTTCCTATCCATATGGCCCAGAACAGCAGAGCTGTTTCACACTTCTCTGGTGTTTTACAGTAAACTGAGAACACCTGCCTCTGGTGGGCTTGGGAAGAGCTGTGCAGCTTAGAAATTGTTGATAAAATTATTCTGTAAGAGGATGTGATCTTACTGAGTTTCTTTCCTCTGCCTGCCTGGTGCTCCATGCTGCTGGTATCAGAGAAGGAGGCTAAGGGCCTCTGTTGTGACCATCTTATCAGAGGAAGCACATCACATTTAGAATCCAATCCCTTGGAATTGCAAAAGAAAACATTCTGCTGCTCTGGAAAGGAGCAACCTCCTACTTAAGACCAGCCTGTGCCTCTGCAGCTGCTGCTGCCACTCCAGTGACAACCAGGAGACATTAACTAGATATGTGATGGAGCCTGGGCATGCTGGGCAACCTGCAGGCAACCAGAAAACTCTGCTGCAGAAAGAGCTGCTCTTTCTCCTGCAGCTGAGGATCTGCAGACATTTGCTTTCACCCCAGCAGGACTCTGATTCCTACAAAGTTCTTCCAAAGCTGATGTCATCTGGGCAGAGACCTGCCAGATTTTCTGACCTCTTTGACATGCTCCCAATATCCACAACCCCCAGGGACTCTGTGAGATGATGTGTGCCAAGGCCAAAGGCCGTGGGGCTGCTGGCCCTCAAGCAGGCACTTGCCTCACAGGCTGCCCCAGGAGAGCCAGCCCAAATATCCAGTTTCCCACCCCAGCCTGGCTAAATCACTCCCAGTGAAACCACTTTATTTCCCTAATAACCCTCTATAACTACATTTTTATTTTGGAGAGGGTTTAGGTTCCTTTCCACCACCCCCACTGAGGACTGGAAAGAAATAGATGTATTTTAAAACCCCTAGCTTTGGCAGAACCAGCTCTTTCCAGGGCTGTCCCTGTTTGTACACCAGGTGCCAACATCCAACAGCAGTCAAACCACAATGTCACCTTGTTGCCATCAGTTCAGCATGAGACATTTTTTAAAAAAATCTGGGAAAAACCAGGACCACCAAGGAGGTCTGCAGTCATATGTCATTAGACACTTTCTCTTGAGGAGTATCCATTTCAGTGCCTTGGTAACCATGGATCCTTTCTTCCACCTTAGCCACTGTGCTGGTGTTTGTAGTAAAGCTGGATGCCCCAAGGACCCCCTGTGTGTCACCAGCCACACTGAAAGAGGGGAATGGTACTGGAACAAAATGTGAGGCAGCTGGATCAGCAGGCATGGGGACAAGGCTGAAAAGCATTGCTTGAGGCTGGGCACATCCTGGAGGCATTGCATGCCAAAAACTTCGGCATTTGTGTGGACATTTCATGCACTAAAGCAGAATTTGAGACGCTGTTTCAGAATCCTGTTCCAGATCTTGACAGGCTGGAGCCACCTGGGTTGACTGATTGTTTCCCACCTTCAGGTGCACGAAGTTTGGAGCACGGTTTTGAATCAAGATGAGCTTTATTTGTCCATGCCAGGTATCTGCCTGTGTGTGAGTCTTCTGACTTTGTGCAGGGTCTGGTTTGAGAGGAGACCTGCTCAGATGGATCACCAAAATGCTGCTGAGACCCAGAGAAGATTAACAAACTCAAGGAAAGTCCAGAAATAATATATACAGTCCCTTCTCACATTCTTGTCATGAGCAGTCAAAAGAAATAAATATACATAGCAGTCAGTCCACCACAACTGAACACAGTTGTATTATCTGCCCTACTTTCTGATTTATTTGTTAAAGTAGAGCAGCGCACTTAATGCTCTGCCCAGCTCAGAGCTGCTCTTTCACAGGCAGCAGAAATGCTTACGCATTCCAGTAGTTAAATGATGCAATATCCAGGTGGATATTTAATGGCCCATGACAAATCTGGAATGACACAGCAGACACCATAAATATCTTCACTCGAACAGATAGAACAAAACCTTTTTTATGAAGACTGTTCCAAATATTTTCCACGTGCTGGCCAAATTTTTAGAATACCCTTTAAGAACAGTCTGGGGAATCATCCCTGTCCTCCTTGCAGCCTGGGCCCTTCTGAGCTTTTCAGAATGTGGAGCCTGTGGTACTGCAAGGAATGGACCCCTTTCCTATACAACAGATGGTTCTTGGCATTTCTTTACCCTCAAAGTAAAACCTGCACAAGTTCATTCACATGAATTTGCCCAGCTTGTTCAGGGAAACTCCTCAGGTTTATGTGCCTTTATGGGGTTTTTTCATAATCCTGTAGGTTTCTTAAGCATTTGCCTGTGGGTAAGTGCTGTCTTGGCTGGGGCAAAGTGTTGCAGGATGTCAAGGCTGGCAGTCACTCGTGGCACTGCTGTGTCACCAGCGTCCCTCAGCAAGAGGATGTCCATGGACAGCGGCCAAACTGATGTCCCTGAGCACCTTCTCTGAGCCTTGTTTCCATCAGGCTCCATACAGGAGCTTCAGAGGAGCTGGCAAATCCTTGAAGAGAAGGAAACAGTTTTAAAATTAGGTTTTTGATATATGGAGCTCTTGTGAACTGGAGCTGAAGTTGCTGAGTCTTTAATTTTTCTACTGAAGCTTTTTAAAAGCCCTCACACTTCATTCTGTCATCCTTCACATTTGACTGTATTTCAGAATTTTGAAAACAGAAAAGTTTTTAAAAACTAAGCTGGAGTAATTCAAAAGTGATGCAGATGATTTTATTTTGATTGAAGAAAAACCATGTTATGTGTTGAAGACTTTATCTGAAGTTTTTCAAAGGGTAAGGAGGAGAGGAGAGTGTTTTCCTGAAACATTCCTTTTGGTTTTAGATTAATAGGTATAGTTAACTTATTTTGTTTAATCACTCATTGACTTTAAAAAATTTTGGTTTTCTTGACTCTTACTGAAACAGTGTCATGGCATCCTCTATTTGATGCTCAAATTATGAAGATGCTATCTCCAAGTGTGTGAAGCCCCCCAGTGCTGGCACAAACAGAAAACAATTGGATTGTTGTCAAGGACATCTGAAAACTTGGATATTAAAAAGGCAAAAAAAAAAAATCATGTGAAGGGCAGAGCAGGGTGAGGGCTCACAGTGACCAAATCCTCCTGGCCACAGTTGCCAGGGCAGAGCTGTGATGGTCCCAGGGACCTGCTAAAGGAATGGAGGTTGGTGAATCCCTGGAATACACCTTGAACAAAGGAAGGTTTTAGGAAGGTTTTGGCATTGCTTAACACAGGATTTGACCCCTGTGGAGTGCATGGCAGAGCCCACATTACTGGTCCCAAACAGGCTATAAAGATCCAGAAGAATGTATCTACTGCTGCTGTCCTTGTTTATGGGCCTTTTTTTTGTGTACTTCTTTCCAAAACATTTAGAAAGCTGTAGGATTTTATGACTGAGACGTGTGTGCTCAGAGGCAGCTGCTGAGTCCAGTGGAAACACCACTGTCCCTTAGAGACAATTGGGTATATTGTAGGTATATTTGTCCCTTTAGACAAACAGGTATTAATTAGTCTGTTAAGTTCAGCAGCCCGTGAGGTACCTTGAGGTATGAGTATGAGGTATCTTGGAGCCATTTTTCAAGCCAGACAAGTTTGGAATGCAGCACACTCAGCTTAGTCAGCTATACAAAACTCCATGCCTGCACACACCTCCCCTCCCTAGAAACTCTATTTATTCTTTGAAATACTTCCTTTATTCATAAACAGTGAAGAACTTGTCAATTTGTCACGGTCTCTATGTGCCCTTCTCCTCCCTGCAGTTAAATTCTTGTTATAGGCTAACACAACTGATCTTTATCTGTTCTTAACCACTTACCCTTTCTGCTATTTTGCAGTCACTTTTACTGATACTGATGTTTATTTCTGTTTAATCTCTAGTGTCAAAGCCCTAGAAATCTCACTTGGTCTTGAGTTATGGGATACTTGTCTCTACCACAAATTCATGAATGATGTAATCACAGCTGCGTCTCGAAGTAGCTGGAAAATACCTCAGCAATGCTCTCCAGACAGGACCACGTTGCATTTGTCCTCCAAAACCCCACGTGCTCAGGCCAGGCATCCATGGGAGACCCTCTGAGATGCAGATGTGGATCCCAGAATGGGTCAGGCTGGAAGGGACCAGAGTGGGTCGCTGGGTCCAACCTCTTGGCACAAACAGAGCTGTCCCAGGGCACAGGATTGCACCCAGACAGTGCTGGAATATCTTCAGAGCAATTGCTCCATCACTCAGGGTCTCCTGGCTGCTCCAGCTGCTCCTGCTGGGGTGCTGGGTTTGTCCCAGGAGTGGCTCTGTCCAATGGCAGATTCCCATTTGGAGAGATGGAGGAAATGTCCTGGCCATGGCTCAGCCTCCCCAGCAGTGATGTTTTACTTCTCATGGCTTTGAGCTTGCAAACTCCTCTCTCCTCCGGCATGCTTTAATGTTTCACTTTATTGTATGGAAATGTTTGTGTTGCTCTGTGAAACATTGATGATTCTCTTGTTTTTTTTGGTAAACGTAGACAAAGCAACCCTGTTTTCCATGAGCTCATTCTACGAAACACGAGGCTTATTTCAAGTGTTTTCCCCCCAAGACTTAGACTGTAGCAGATGCTTGCTTGGAAAATTTAAGCCTCGATAGTGGAATTTTGGCAACAGCAACTGAAAAACCAGTGTCTTGTCACTGAAAGCATCTAACAACCATAACCATTGAAAAGTACAACATAAAATAAATGCAGGGAAATCATTTAGTGTGCAGGGGAAGCTATGCAGATGAATGAATGGGGAAGGATATCTTCAGGCATGTGTTTTTATCCTTCATTTTGGACTGTGTACAGTCTCCCACTGGCCAGTGGGACTGGGCACCACTGGGACAGCCCAGCTGCAACCAAGCCATGCTCTTGTTGTTCAGGGAAGTGCTAGCAGAGCTCTCAGTGATGCACAGCCCTGACCTGTGCTTGGCCAGCAGCCCGTGTGCTCCATCTCTGCCGGGGCAGCAGCCCTCGCTTCTCCCCTTCTTCCTTCCAAACAGCATTTCCCACAAAACCAGCCAGGCTCAGATGTGGAGCTGTCCGTGAGCAGGGGCCGCAGCAAGGGCAGGCTGGGCACTGGCAGAGGCTGACCCCAGCCAGGGGAGACCTTCTGGGGTTGTGGTTTGACGCTGACCTGCCCTGTTGAAACACATCTAGGAGAGATGCTCAGAATTCCCAGGACCCTCTGGACCAGCACCAAGACCTCAAGGGAGACTGGCTGGACCTAATTTAAGTTTGGGGTTTTTTTCCATTACCCCAACTTCACTGATGGCTTCCTTTTCTCATCTCTCTGTTTTCTTTTTCTTCCCTTTCCTCACTGGTAAGAGTGTGGCTCCTTCCCAGGACATGTCTGCCTGGCTGGGAAGACTTGAATTTCCATTACTAAGGTCCATCATGTGTTTGTCAGGTCCAGTACACAATTCTCGCTTTGTATACCCAAAGTGCTAAATTGCACTTGTTATACTGGGCATTAAGAGAAAATTGCCAAACCAGTTGACAGATAATTGTGTTTCTTATATTTTCCCATTTTTCCTCCTGTAGGAAAGATTTGATTGGTGAAAGGACCTCTGCATCTTTATCCAGTTTTTCTCCCACTGTGATGGAGCTGTGTTCTCATTACTCATTCAGTTTTTATCTTTTATGGCAATGAATTTAGGGGTTTTTTTGGCCATGAACTCATTTGTTCTGTCTTTGCCCTGATTAGCTCACATTTTCTTTTTCTTTACTTCCTGAAAGAACATGTTTTCCTACCAAAAAAAAATGCATGAATTTATCTTTAAGGCATTTGTTTGTAAACCTCCATCAGGCCTTTGTACTTAATCCAATGGAGAAATCCCCAGGATCTCCAGGAGATGTTTGCAATCTGACCACAAAACTGGATCCTGTATGTGGTAGGTGTTAGGACCCTTCTGTGGGTCACACCAGAGCTTAGCCCTGCCTCGTGTTTGGGACTATGGAGCAGATGCTGAGAGAAAAAGCCTAAGGACAAAGCAAAAAGGTCCTGATACTACCCTCAGCATTGTTCTGATCCACAGCAATCGATGGCTTGGGGACTCCCCACAGCAGAGGTTGCCTGTTGGTATTTAATGTCCATGTCTCTAATCCCAGTTAAACACTGTGTTTAGTAACATTTGTCTGTGTGGTGGTTCACAAAGCCTTCTGTAAGTGGCTTTTTTATTTTTGTTAGCAAAATACTTTTGGGTTCCATAAAACGTTTCCCTTAAAAAAACAAACAGAACAAATCTTGGTAATCTATCAAATTTAGGGCTGTAAAAATCACAGCCATTCCCAAGCCAACCTCATTGTCTTGGGCTCAGCTCAGACTCTCCGAGAGTTTTCCTGCAGGGATCTCTGGAGGAACCATGCATGCCTCAAAAATGTGACTTCTCCATGCAGGAGTGATTCCACATGTGCAAAACCTCCATGGGTGGAGCACTTCGCTGGAATTTTTCCAAGAAAACAGATTTTTCCAGGTGATCTTTGTATTGCCCTGAGTTGAAGGTGCTGTTTTTTTTTGCAATGTTGTGGGTGTTCCTCGGGTGACTGTGCTGCTCATGAGCCTGCCCAGGGACTGATCTCCTCAAGGGTTTGTCTGTGGCACTGCACAGACCCTCGCTGCATCCTGACGCTCCCAACTTCTTGTGCTGGACAGAGGGGGACAGTGTTGGGCCCTCTGCCTCTCCTGGTGTCTCCAGGGACAGTCTTAGAGGAAAACAAAACCCTTTCCTGGGTTTGCCCCAGGTTGCTCTTTATAGCATTATTTTCTGAACTGGGATTAATTTCTCCTTGATGCATCAAGTGGCTTTCCTCTCCCAAGGAAAATCATAGGATTGTTTAGGTTGGAAAACACCTTCAAGATTGAGTCCAACCATTAGTCTAACACTTCCTTCTGGTTTTGACTCTCCCCCCCCCGCATCTTTTTTCACCCTTCAAGCAGTTTAATTTCCAGGGTGAATTTTTGGAGTGTCTTCTCTGCTGTTTTAATTTCTTGACTGATAACACCAGATAAGCCTGACCTTTACCACAGCCAAAATCTCTGTACATCTCTTCTACTTTCCCCTGTGGTTCTGCACACTTGGCTCAACTTTTCTCATGGCTGTTGGTCTCCAAATGAGTGACTCCTTGGGATTGTCCCATAGCTGGAAACCCAGCCCCAGCCTCAAAGGCTGCCCATGAACATCTGGGAATCAGGCAAGGATCAGGATGCAGTCCTACTCATCTGTCTGAGCCCCGTGGGATTTGAATGTCCTCTGCATCTCTCTGTCCATCCCCAGCTCAAATGCAGTGTGGAGCCAAATCTCTGCTCTGAGCACTTGGGCAAGAGCCTCTTGGAGGAATTTGCCTGGGTGCCTTGGCAGTGGTGGTTGTTTTCCAACCCGAAGCAAGCCATCAGGGCAACAGATGATGTTTACTTCATGTGACATAATACTCAAGTCAAATATTATTTAGTAGCACTTGCTTTCATGTCTTGACAACTCTGAAAGTGCCTCTGTATGACAAAAAGCTGTCAAGCAACGTTCTGCAGCTTTGTCTTGTTTTGCATGTGGAGAGAATATTTGTCTTTTCTTTGGCCAAGTCAGACCCATCCCAGCAGAGCCACATCAGGTCAGACTGAAGAGATTTGCCTTCAGTTTTACTGGTGCAAGTTTATCATGTTGCTCAAAAGAGATTGGAAAGGGCTCTGGTGGGTTTCAAACAGGATCTAAGGTCTCCTGGTTGCTTGGTGAAGTGGGAGGCGTGGCAGGAAGAAACCTCAAATTATGATCCAAAAAGTGTGTCAGTGCTTCCCAGCTGTGTTCCTGCTCCTACTGATATCCTTCCCTGCAAAAATACCTGGTGCAGATGAGCACTAAGAGACACCATCACTTTCTTGCAGCAGGGATTGGTTTATTAACCTCTGGTAAAACAAATTTTCACAATGAAACAACACATTTTAAGGACATGACCTGGTACCTTGCAATATCACAAGATGACTGAATTTACAGAGCCTTTCCCCCTAAAGGTTTGTGGATCCAACAAACCAAACACCCTGGCAATGTGGTAGCTGTGATGTAATGGATGTACTATTTAATTTTTATGGTGTGCTTAAACATATTTTACTGTCATGTTCACTGCAGCAAGCAAACATTATCTGTCTTAATGAAGATGTTTCTCTGGATATTCCAGGTGGCTGAGGCTGCCAGAGGGAAGTGTGTTCTTCACCCACAGACTTTCTCAGTCAACAAGGTTCCTATGAACAAGGAGGAAATATACAAAAGATTTTGTTAAAATTTTTGTTGATAAGGGAAAATATTGCTGCTAACATGCCTTCTAGCAGCACCCAGAGGACCTGGTCGAGCTCAGGCTCTCTGCTCTGTGCCAAATATTCTCCAAATCTCTGAGAGAAAGGCAGTGCCCCACTTGCTGTTTGGTGTTTAGCAGAGGAGTCAGTGGATCTGGAATTATTTGGAGAGGTTGGTGTTTGCCCTCTGTTTTGAGGCTGCAGGGGTAAAGCACATCAAGGATAATTGGGGGATACTGGGATTCAGGGTTGTGTTTAGGATGTTTACAGGCTGTGCTAAGTGTTGGAAAGGAAAGTTGTATTGGTCCCAATTTATCAGTGAAGGGTTGGTAACTCCTGTGTGAAGAGCAAAGCTTTTCCCCTTCCCCACAATTGCCTGTGGTGCTGCTGGGAGAAGTCCAAAATGCTGTCGATGGTTGAATGCCACAAACATGTCATGAATATTCATTGGGATTTTTACATGAATTTGCCTGTAATCACACACTTTCCATCCACTTTTCACTGATACCCAATCCATCAGGTTTTACTGGCAGAAGCAGGCAAACACAGAAACCAGGATGTCATTGCCATAAGTATTTGTAGAAACTGGGATTTACTTTCCCATGCAGGAAAAAAAAGAAAAAAAAATAATCAGGAAATATTCAAGATATTGCTGAATAACAACTGCCAGGAAAATTGGCCTCTCAGAGTTGAAGTTGACTTTGTGATGGCTTCTGGAGTGCCAAGTACAAAAAGGGTAATAGCCACCAAGTAATAGCTCAATCTTTGCCAAGCAGCATCTTTGTGCTTGTTAGAGTAGGGTGTCTCTGTGTTTTAATTGCCCACAGAAAGCTTTCCCTTGGACACCTTAAGCATAACCCTCTGTGCAACTTGTCAGAATCCAAAACATCCAGAAGCGTTGCAAGCTGTAAATCAGTTTTAAAGTTGCAAAAAAATCTGCGTGCTCTGGAGTCTCATCCAGCCCTCTCTGTTTTCCTCCGTGCTAACTGTGTGTGGCAGTTCAGGAAAATAAACTCCAGGCCATTAAAGCAGCCTTTGCTAAAAATATTGGATGGACAGAACCTATTTTATTACAATAAAGTGGCCAATGCAGATCTGAAATCACTGATGCTGGTGTGTTTGGAAGAAAGATGTTTGCTCTGCTTTATGGGTTTTATTGTTTTAAGATGATTGATGTTGCAAAAGGCTTTATCATGCTGTCAGCAATAAATGGGGGAAGGACACAGCACATCCAGAACCATGGAGCTGGTAGCTCAGTCTGGGTCTCCTGTCTTGCAGCTGGGATCCTGCTCTGCTTGGCCACCCCAGTCTTCTCCAAATGCTGGACTGTTGTCAAAGCTCTGCTGTGTCCCGGCTCAGCAGCGAGCCAGATGCCCACAGGAAGGACAGGGATGTCTATCAGCAGCTCTGCTGGGCTCTGCTCAGAGAGCTTCAGACCTTGGGGGATTTTCAAAAGGACTATCTTCAAACCCACACAGTGTCCCAGGCTCCACCCAGGGCTTCAGCAGACACGTTGTAGCTGATCTGACTTCACGTTCTGATTGGAGACAGGCACACAGTTTAATCCAGAAAAGATGGAGAGAGAAGGTCATTAAAACAGAGTTTATAGAGCTCCCTACTGCTTTAATGACGGGAGGGGCATTTTAAGGAGACAGAAAGTTGGGTGTCTCTCCCTGCTCTTCCCTCCCATCCTCCACAGCATGGTGCAGTTGTGGCTGCGCACAGAGCAGGGGCAGTGCCTGGTGTGCCATTCCCTGGATCCCAGAGTGCCATTCCCTGGATCCCAGAGTGCCATTCCCTGGATCCCAGAGTGCCATTCCCTGGAGCCTGGTGTGCCATCCCCTGGATCCCAGTGTGCCATTCCCTGGAGCCATTCCCTGTATCCCAGTGTGCCATTCCCTGGATCCCAGAGTGCCATTCCCTGGATCCCAGAGTGCCATTCCCTGGAGCCTGGTGTGCCATTCCCTGGATCCCAGTGTGCCATTCCCTGGAGCCATTCCCTGGAGCCCGTGTGCCATTCCCTGGAGCCTGGTGTGCAGGACCAGCCATGGCACACAGTGACCAGCCAGCAATGAGGGGCACCTCTTGCTTTGCTTCTCCCTGCCTGCTTTTATAGGGCAGCATTTTTCTGCCACTTTGGCAGCAAGACAAGCTTTGTCTGAACAGGCAGGAGGCAGCCTTTGTTGGCAGCTCTGTCTCCTTTCTCGTTTCCCCTGGTGCTTTGGCTCTTTCTCCCCTCTCTGTTTATTCCCTCAGGAGCCCAGACACCAGCAGAGCTGTTGAGACTCCAGCAAGGGTGCAGCAGTCACAAACATGCCATTACATTTCTCTCAGCAGAGAGAGAAACAGAGCAGATGCTGCTGCAGGGAGCTGCCCTGGGGATGGGGACACTGGTGCACATGCAGAGTCAGACCTATGCTGGCACCCTTTGACCCACAGCTCAGCTCATTTCAATGCCACCAACAGTGGAGATCACTGTGTCAGCCTCTCACAGTGCCAGCCAGGACAGGCCAGGCTGGTGGGATGAAGCTCAGGAACAAACTGCAGTCCTCTTCTCTGCTGGAAAACTGCAGGGCTACTGTGGGAGCAAATCTGCCCTGCAAGGGAGCATTTGCAAAGTGCCTTTACTCTCTTGCTGTCTCTTTCTGCCTTTCCTGTCAGGGATTCAGATTTTAGATGCTGAAAGGAGAACAGGGGGTCTGGATACTCACAGATTGGACTAATTCAAGCAGGGTTTTGAATCCTCTCCCAGATAACTGGAAGCTGGAGGTGCAGTGGTGTATTTCTGCCTCTTTCTTGTTGTAGCAGGAATTGAGGATGTTTACTTTCTCACTACTCACCTGTAGACCTTGAGCCTGTTCTTTGGATGACACAAGATGTCCCAAGAGTAAGAGCTCTTTGTTGGCTTATGCCAGTCTAGGAGCTGCCTGTCCCACCTTCTTTTTGAGCTTTAGATATATTTATTTTTCTCCTTAACTGGAAGGGGGATGCTGGTGGGCTGAGCTCTGCCTTCAGAAACCTCCTCTCCTACAAGCCTGGGACAAGCAATGACAGCTAAAACCCTTCAGTTTTTCAAAATAAGCTTTTTTGACTTTGAAAGAGATTTTATGTGCTTTTTTTTTTTTTTTTTTTGTGATGGCAAGAGACAGGATTTAGAGATCTTTTCTAGTTCTTCATCCTTAAATCCAAAGATTGGAACTTAAGCATTAGTTTTACCTAGGGAGCTTGGTCTTCCATGTTAAAAAGAGGCACAAAATCAGTACTGACAAGAGGCTTCTCATTTGGCATCACCTGAGGGGGGAATGGGACTGATGTGGCTGTTAGATACATCCCTCCAAGGCACTGACATCATGGGGCCAGCAGCCCTCACAGAGCTCTTGGTGGGGCTCTTGGACTTGATGATCTCAAGGGTCTTTTCCAACCCCACTGATAATGCTAATGAAAGATGCAGAGGAATTACATGTGTTTCTCAGGGAATAATACCTGTTGGGTTTGTTTGGGATTTTTTTAAACCTCTATGTCTGTCTTCCACGGGAAAAAGCAAGATGCTTCTCTACTCAAACCAGCAAATTTTTGGTCCTCTTGGTGGCCCCCCAGCAGGACAGATCAGAACCTAAAGCCTCCCTGCCAGGCATGCTGGAGCCCACATCCAGCCCTGGTGGCCCACATCCATGGATGCCTCACAGGGATGATTTTGAACCTCGGCTTCATCTGGTGGAGCTGCCTGGCTCAGGCTCCTCTGTGCTCATCCATGGGGAGCATTTGTGATGGGGCTGAGTCGCTGTCCCACCCCACGCCTGGCAGGATGGGTGAGAGCAGGGAGGGCCAGCTCCCCTTCCCCGTGCCCTTCCCCAGCCAGGCACAGAGCTGCTTTCAGCTCGGCCCAGCGCCTCGAGGCACGGCCAGCGGGGAGTTTGTCCTCTCCACAAACCACCTCTGAGCGTTCCCTGCGCTGGGTCTGGGCTGAGGCTTGGTGCTTTGAAGAGCAGGACCACACAGGCAGCCCGGCCATCAGAAGGACTCTGCTAATTATCTGTGTCTGCCCGGCTGTCTGGCTACTGCTTGGCAGGAGCCACCCCTGAGCAAGGTGTGCTCAGCCACACAGCCCAGGCATCTGCACGACATGGCAAGGGCAAGCGACTTGGGCTGTAAATTCCCCTATAAATAGCTGAGGAATTACCTTTCTCTTTCTCTCAGGAAGATGTGCTTGGCTAAACAGAGAGCAGCACCGAGGGGTTGCTTTGTTTGTTGACACAGTTGGTCTCCATGCAGTCCGCAGGCTCTGCCAGGTTGGAAACCCCAGCAATATTTTGGTGACATGGAGTTACTAAGCTACTGTCAAACCTCCCTGGGAGAGCGAGCAGAACACCTCCCTGAGCACAGCACACTTGCTTAACTCGCCTCTTGTCGTTCTGAACCTGTTTTTCTTTTATGGCAGCACAGCGCAGTGGCTTTGCCTGGTCCTCCCTAGCTGCAGAGACTGTTGGAATCGGGGTGCTCTTCCCTTCCAACTGAAGATGCCAAGCTATAATGTTCCTCCCTAAAATGCCCATGTTGGAAGGTGGGACTGGGAGCTGGAGAAGCCTTTTCTTCAGGAAAACTTATCCCAGCCCAATCCAGCTCCCAACCTGGCTGTGGTCATCCCACTGGGGGGGCTTTGCACAAGGCAGGAGAGCCGGGCTTGGCTGAGGGATGTTTTGTTTGTTCTCCTCTCCCTGCTTTGACTTGGAGCCTTGGCAATGCCTGCAAAAATGCCTTGGGGTTAGAAAAGCCTGAAAATATGTTTGTTTCAAATATTTGGCTGGGCTTTTTCTAGGCAAGGTTCCCAGCACAGGTGTGAACTTTTTTGGGTGCCGGTTGTAATGCAAACAGTGAAGGAAGTGCTCCCAGATGCTCCCTGGATTACATAACATTCCAGCTCACTTTGGGCTTTTTTTTTTGACTTGGGACCTTTGTCAATGTTTGTTTTATTCCTTATTTATACATCTATTACTTAAAAACACTCTTCCTTCCCACCCTGTCCCAGTCCTAAGCCACATTTGGATGTAGATGGGGAGGCAGGAGAAGCTGTGGCCCCTTGGTGGCTTTGTGCCCCTTCCCTGGGGCTCTCTCCCCCAGAGCTCTTTGGCTGAGTCTGGCCCTTACAGAACTACCCATTCAAAAAGGAAGCATTTCTTTTTCAGTTCTGCAAAAAGAGTGAAAATTCACTGAATTCCCATGCCGGTGTTTTGCATGAATCAGCAGCGGGTGTGGGGTGGATTTCTCCTTTAAAAATAGGGCAAAATGTACCTGGTTTGCTTTGCCTTTTTTTCTTCCTCCCCGTAGTTTGATATAACAATTTAAGAGCTTGTCGAAATATGACTTTAAAAGTCAGACAAGCTTTTTCTTGACATGGAAGGGGTCCATGATGCTCCTGTCAAAACATAGCTCAAGTGAAGGGACGTGGCACTCTGAGTTAACTTCCTGTTTCTTTAGAAAATAGTAATGTAAAAAAAAAACCTAATACGAATTTTGGCAGCAGAGCAAATGGACACAAACAAGCAGAAAATGAGAAGGTTTGTAATACTTAAATAATCAAGTCTGCTGGAGTTGCTGCAGGAAAGGAATCCAAAGAGGGTCGAGGGTTTCAGGGGAGCTTGTGATGCATTTGGAAAGATTGGTGATATAGGGATATTTAAGGTGCTCAGAGGAGCAGGAGCTCTTGCTTCTTTTGTCTCATTAATTAATGTGAACATTTCCATATTTAAATAAATAGTCTGGTGAGAATGGCAGGGAGCCCCAGGTTTTTTCCCAAACACGACTGCCCAAATTCATGAGGGCCAGCAAGCAGGAAGGAAGGAGGGGCACCTGATAGAACTTTACACATCTACTTTCCAAAAAAATCGATATTATCTTTGCCAACAAGGCCTGAGAAACTCTTACTGAAGGCAAAAGACAATTTGCTTTGGCTCGCCCATTTCTGAATGCAGTGGGCACAGCTAGCAGTGGTTTGGGCAGGTTGGTGCCCCATGGGCTGGAGGATGTGTGGGGATGGGGTGGGCAAGGAGGAGCCCACAGTCGCTGCCCCATCAGCCTTCACCCAGCTGAAACTCGGAGCCCTCTTGACCCCAAACCTGTGGCATTGTGCCAGACTGAGGTGCCAGGTGCCACCTGGGCTCTGCCTGTGCTCATCCCCCACGTGCAGGGCTGCCCTGGGAGCTGAGCCAGGCTGTGATTCCTGCCTGGCACAGAGCAGTGCTGCCAGCTGCCCCTGGCCTCAGGCACGGCTGCAGCGCTGTTCTGGCAGTGCTGGAAGCTCACAACGGGCGCGGTGTGTTTTGGCCAGCTGCGCTCAAAATCAGGAATTCTGAGTTTCCTCAAAATCTGACAAAGGAGGGAGTCACCTCCTGCTGAACAGATGGAAATGACTACTCCCACAGCTATGGGCTGGGGCTGCAACCCAGCCCCTCTGAAACAAAACCTGTCCTTTTTTCTCTCTGCACTATGAACGCAGAAGCCACAGGTGCTTAATATGCATGGTCCAGTTTAATCCTGTTCAAAGCATAAAATAAAATGGCAAAGAGGCAGTAAATCATGACAAATACCAATATTCATCGTAATCTCATTCCTGGCAGTGTCTGGGGCCTTTTATCATAGCCAGGCATCTCAGAAGAGCAATTCATATTTAAAAGATTAATTTCTTAAAGGTAAAATGTACATTCAAGACAAAAGTAAGGATAAGAGGAGAAATCTGGCCTGGAAGCCTCTTTCAGACTGGGGTCAAGGTATATAAATATGGTTTCAGTATGAGGTTTGTAAGGATGTTTTAGGGTTATAGTGCTCAGTTCCTGTTTACTTCTAAAGCTGTTGATCACTCACATCCTGCAAGCAGCATTTTCCTTTTTGGATAAATGCTGCTTGATTTAGCTATTTAAACAAAGATACTTTTCTTCATGAAGGAGATTGAGTTGGTAAAAATGAGAATATATTCCTTTCTAATAACTGGAACACCAGTTATTTAGTCAGTTTACAATGCAGTAAACTTTAAATAACCCCCCTATCAGTTTCATACTTTTTTTCCAATAAAGCCCCATACCTCCTTGCCAAGGATAATGATTAATCCAATAGTGAATTGGCAGTTGCAGGCATATAGTGGGACAAGACAATTACATGAGACTGTTACTAGTAAAAGTGCTCCAATCTGCTACAGATATTAGAAGTATCTCCTGCCACACTGAGAAATTAATAGTTACTGACTGTTTTGCCCTGAGGAATGATTTTCTCAATGCCACAAAATTTTTACCCAATATCAAATATGAAATGGTGCACATAAACACACACACACACACACACACACACATATATATATTACATATTTCTCATCATTACATGCACTATTTTCTTCTAACAACTCAGAGTTAAAAGAAAAAAATTAAAACAAAACACCAGCTTTGCCAGAAAAACCTTTTCAGTTGTACTTTGCCCCCAGGGCAACTTTCAGCTGTGCAGCAGTGGGAAAGACTTTACCTGCAGGAGAAATTTATTACAGCCTTTCTAAGAGGCTTTTAAAATCAAGAAAACTCCAGGAACAATAAGGAATTCTGAGTGGGATGAGCAGGATGCCCAGCCAGGGTGAGCACACCTGTGAGCAGTGACTCGAGTGTATGGATGTCAGCTAAAAGGGGTTTATCTGCAACCAGCAACTGCACTTGTATTAAAGCACTCCTTCATGCTGCTGTTGTTCTCCCTGGTCTTCTGTCACGAGGTCCAGCTTTTGCTGAAGGCAGCATTTGCCTGCCACTCTGTGCTTCGTGCACAGGTGATTATTTACAATTCCAGGAGTGATTTCTCCCCCTCGCAGAAGTGGGCAGGGCACCCTCCCTGCCCCCTGCTATTTTTCCTTTAAGACAAAGCAAAAGCCCAAGCAGGGAATTCAGAGAATGTTTTTTCTTCCAACTAAGGAAATCTCAGGGGCTTCTTCTGAACCTCTGGTGAGTGCCCTGGGCCTGGCTGCAATGTGCAGCGTTTCACACTGGCTCAGCCCTGTCACTGGAAAATGTGCCCCAACCTCTCAGGCAGCAGCTGGGGAGCAGCTGGGATGGGCCATGCTGGGCTGAGACTCAGAGCCAGAGCAAAGATTTTCTATATTATAAGTGGGGTTTTTTTTTTTTTTGGATGCATATAGAAGGTGAACTTCCTGGTTGTGTGTTCCTTTTTCTGCAGGGAAACAACTCACGGGCAGAGTTGTTGCTCCTACACTCTGCACCCCTGAACAAAGAGGGTTTGGGCAGAAATCTAGCCCACAGTCAGTGTTGCAATGAGACAAAGCATCACCCTGCCAGGTGTGATGGAAGAAACCCTTGTCATCCTGCTGAGCTGACGCTTTCCTGGTCCCCTGTCACTCAAAGTGCTCACTGGAAACAAACCATTTTTAGCCTGCATTTCCCACTGACTTTTCCCTGCATTTCCCACTGCTACAAGCTGGATGTGAGTTTGGTTTTCACATACAGTGTTTAGGAATGGGTGTGTGATGTCTCCTGACTGTCACCACATTTCTGGCTCTCCCTGTGTGGCCCCGATGCTCCTCCTGCAGCTTCATTCCTGGGGCAGCCTGAGTCACCCTGGGAGAGACACACAGAGTCTCAGCCAAAATGGTCCAGAGCTGGTTCAGAACCTCTGACCTGTCATATTTATTTATGGAAAAATAAATTTCTCCTCTTTCTGCAAGAAAAATCAGTGTTTCCACGTGAAATTTAGATTGACTTTGTGAGTACCTAAGCTGAAATCTCCCAACATAAACACAGTGAATTCTTCATATAAATCTGCAGCAATTTATTTGACTTAAGCCACAGGAAAACTAGCAGAACTTAGCTTATATATAGATTTTTTTCTTACCATATCAGAGAGATACAGAAATAGATTTTAATTATTTTTAAAAGAGAAATGGTTAATACCAGAATTGATTGAAGTATTTGCTTTCTGGTAGGAGCAAGGAGTCTTCTGAGGTCTCTTAGGCAAGCTTCAAAAACACCTAAAAGTTGCATGATCGAATTGTTTTCAATTATTCATTTGTTTTCAATAGCTGAAGGTCATACAACAGGCTGTGATGGGGAATGCAGCTGTCATTAAAAATTTAGTTACTTTTTGTACTCCAATTAAACTTACAGATAATAGCAGATAAAAACAACCATGTGATTGCTTTCCTGATGAGGGCACTGATTTATTGATACTGGACTTGGCTTCGGCGTGCTCACACCAGGGATGAGTTTGTCTGCAAAAGTTTGCTTCCATTTTAGGAAGAAAAAAATGGACAGCTGTAAAACCAGCAGGATGTGATAGTGTCCTTGGTGAGGATTCTCCAGGCAGCATGGCACACACCATGGCATGCCCCAGGCCCTCTGAAGACATGGCCAGCCAATGCTGCTATGTTAAATTAGGGATTCAGTCCCTTCTCCTCCTGCAGTCGGTGAAAGAGGAGGCAGCTCTGGGTCTCTGATGGGAATGGAGGAGATGCCTTCAGAGTCCAAATACTGAACATGGGGATTTTCCCACATTGAAAGGCAGATCTTTCCCAAGAAATCACCCACCATTCAGTTTTCTAGACCTGGAGGTTGGTGTTTTAATAGTTCACTGAGCAGTCAGTAGGACAAAGTTATAGAAATTGTGCTTTTGAAAATCCAGCCATGGAATTTTGGCATTTGGACAAAGCCTCCTTTCACAGAAGGAAGAGGAGATGCTGCAGTGAATTGATGCATCCTGCACATACCCAACAGATCGACTTACAGGCCAGTAGCACCCAGGAAAACTGCAGAAATAATTGGGATATGCAGCAATAATGCAACATTTTGATTTATGTGACCTAAACAAGAAATGAGACCCAGCCTTGTGGCCCGGCTTCTTCTGCCTGACCCAGGGTGAATTTACAGAGGATGTGCTCACCTACATCCACCTGAGAGCTTCTTTCTCAGAAAACTGGACTTTTACACAAAGGCAAACTCTCCAGGAATGACTAATCTGATAAATCTGATTTATACTCAACAGATGTGCATAGGTCTGTGGACAAATAGAAAGAAACCCAAATGCAAAAAAACCCTAAACAATAAAGATTGCATTTGGAAGCAACTGTAAAAGAAGAAGATGTCACAATTTATGAAGAAAGATCAAGAGGAGGGAGCTTTGTGTAGAAATAAAACAAGGAATTCATTCTTATGCCAGTGTCTCTAGAGTCAGGATTTCCCAGAAAAACCCAGCAATTTTAAATGGAAGTGGATCAGACCAAAGATAGCTTCACTCTCATGCCTAAGGCTCTCTTTTCTAAGTGGTTCTCCATCTCTTCTTGTGGTATTATTGGTTTTGTCTCTCTCAAAACGACATCTCAGCTTATCAGTAATATTAGGGAGCAATCTTAAGCACTGGATCAAAGGGATCCTTTTACTGTGAGATTTCTTGTCAGTGAGCTTTGACTTCTGTGCAGCAGTTTCCCCCCACCCACAGCCTCTGCTCTGAGAGGGAACTCAGCACCTGTGGGAGGTAAAGAAATCAGAAACAACAGGTAATTTGGTAAGTGTTCATTAAAAAGTGGGTGTCTAGTTTGGTTAAGAATGCCAGAACTGACGCAAAGTCTGCGTAGGGTTGGTAACAGGACAGGCAAATGATGGCAGGAATTATACAGATAACAAGGTCCCATTAATTCAGGAGGTTGGATCATTCTCACTGGCCTAAACTTTCATCCCCTTTTTAAACTGCTACTCCAATGTGCTCTGGAGAAGCTTTGAATTTCATGAGACATCAAAGATGTTATCACCATGGTGCTCCCAGAAAGACTGATGGTACAGGCTTGCTGTCATCACACTGTCATCCTCCCAAAGTGGCTGGATTGCAATAAATTACAGCTCTGGTCTGACTGAGGAAAGGCTTGTATGTGCTCTTCTGAGGACAAACTCCTGCTGTAAGCCTGTAAAATTACTAAGATGGATGAGGAGGGCTTAGATTTGAACTCATCTTTAGGTCCTCCTCATGCCTGTAAGCCTGACTGATACAACTACGTGCAATGAGTGAGAACATTGGGTCTAAATTATGAAAACAGCTGCAGCAGAAGGTGGCTCTTAAATCTTCCCTGGATATCTGTGTACGTGTGCCTGCAGCAGTCAGCTCCATCTTCCTGCTCAGCATCCTTCCAGACAAAGCTTAGGGAACTATTTGCCTCAGGTTTGAGTGGAATTTGATGAGTAATTTCAGCCAAGATCTAGTATAAGGTGAATTTTGCAAGGATTTTAAGTGCCTGCTAATACATTTTTAAGCAAGAAACAGCTTGTTATTTGCTACTTTTCATCAGTATGTGATGCACTGGAGCAATGGGCCATTTTGACTTTTTGATGTTTTCCATACATGGCAGTGCCCAAGCTAAATATACTCATTCCAAATTGTCATTAAAGAATACCAGAGTAAGCACTGTTGTAGCCATGAGGAAAACCTTCAGCTGGTAGGAACAGGGGTTAAAGAAACATGAGCACTGAACAAAGAAGAGATCCAGACCACAGCTGAGGTGAAGTCTGGGGAACCATGGGTTTGGAATCTCTCTTTACCAGAACAATTGGATGTCCTCATGGAGTTGAACAATGTCTGGGGAAGTCTGTTGGGATTGCCTTTTCGTTTTCATGAGATTATTTCTGCACCCAGCCTGTTTTCTGCATATCACTGCCTTGCAAACTCACAAAGTCCCTGTGCCCCACTGAACTCAGCTGACACAAAACCAGTTCAGCATCCTGAAATTCAGTGCAAGATTTGCCTGGGAAGGAGAGAAAGTGCTCAACTTGGTTATTATACAGACATAAGCAAGAGAGGGTTAAGGATTCTCCCTGTGCAGTTAGAATATTGTTATGGGCTTTTTGAAATTAAAATAACTTCTGGAATGCATTATTTCTCTTTTTTTTCTGCTGATAAGAATTGTAATACAGGGAATATTTTGTTATCCACAGAATGTTTAATTTCCCGTATAGACAGGATGTTGCATTTTTGCATTTTTTTCTTGGATAGTCCCAGAAGCAGCCTGAGATTGAGATGCTTGCTAGTGTAGGGAAAAAAAAAAAAAAAAAAAAAAAAGATGAGCAGTTTTCATTTTCCTCCACTGAATTTTTGTGAGGTGAAAAGTTAAAAACAGCCTTTAGGGAAAGGACAGTTGTAAAGAGGGCAACCTAGAAGCATAAGTTCTAGAAGCTAATTGAAAGGCACAATTACTTTTAAAATCCCCTTTATCTTACTGCAATGTTAACATTAGTATGATTTTTTTTCCCTTTCTGGGAGGTAATGTCATAGCAGGTTGATATTGGTGTGATTAGATAAATGTTACTCTTACATGTGCACCGCCTCAGAGGCTTGTGTGTGTACATTTTTAATGACTGAGGTCTCCTTCCTATTAGAAAATATCCTTTTACACCTTTAGCTAATGTAAAAAGGCACAGCAAAAGTATCCCATGCTGGGAAGTGCAGTTAAAAGTATTCAAAAAAGCTGGAATTTATGAAAATTTCAAAAAGCTAGAATGAGCATATCTAAATGGGGAGTGTAGCTGGTACACGGGAAAACCTTTTTGATAGAAAAATAGGAAAACCTTTTTCCATAGTAAAATGGAAAAACATTCTGCTGGAAAAAAAAAATCAGACTTGGTTTCAATTAGTGAACTGTAAAATTTCCCAGAATTTCTGGCTGGTGTCAGATTTCAATTTTTTGTTTTCAGAATTTTAAGTAGGTATGAATTTGCTCAAGGAAGAAATCTCCCTGAGTTCAGCAGCAGCAGCAGCACATCTTCCACAGATCCTTTCATGCACGGGAGAGCTCTCCAAACCCAAAGGAACCAAATCCAAACCACTTGTACCCAGGTACAGGGCAGCACTAGGAGGTGAACACTGTTAACCCAAGCACCCAAATTTCTTCTTCCAGTCCTTCCCTACATAATCCCTGCCTGTGCATCCAGAATAACTCTGTTCTCATGTGAAAGAGAACAGGAATCTGGGAAGCTGATACTGAGTTTCCAGGTTTTTGGTTTTGTTTTTTTTTTTTATTTTTTTTTCTGCTATTGCTGTTGTCCAGTTACTGTTTCAACAGGAAGGTGTTTAATCAACTCAAAAGGCACAGAAAGGAGCTGGTGATTTCCAGAAGGAGAAAATGTCGGGCTGATTACAGTGTTTCTTTCTCAGGATGGAGTAGACAATACAAAGCGTGTGATAACACGCTCGAGATATGCCTCAGCTCCCCGGCAGCAGCAGCAGCAGCCCTGTGAATGAATGGCACATTTCCTATCACGGCTTTCACAGTCCCGGGCTGATAAGGAATGTCTGGTGCTGCAGAGCGTGTTTGTGCGAGATCCTTGGATACACCTTTGGAAAACCTCAGTCTCCTCCCAGGCCACAAGAACACAAGGAGTTCGTAGAGAGGGAGAAGTTCCCTCTGAATTTTTAGCTTGTAAACTTGCTGGTCTATTTACTTTCATTTTTAATATTGGATAGCTGTATTCTCTAGCTCAGACAATGTCAGGATGACAAGAAGAAAGAGGATATTTCCCTTAAGTTTTGACCCAGAGGAGCGAAATGTTTGGTCTCCAAGTGGGTACAATGTATTTTTTGTGCTTTAAAATTTGATTGACACTGGCAAAAGGGACATATTATGTACATAGCATATGTAGCTCTTCATATCCTGTTCGATGTGTGACTTGAAGTCGTTAATCTCATGCATTTCCTATGCTCAGCACTGTGTGCCAAGATGATCAGAAATAGCCAGGGATTTGGGATGCCTCAGCTATTGGGTATCCAGCTGAAGAAACTTATAAAGGTCTTGGTTTTCAGAAAGCTTTGAATATCCATCCTCTGAAACTGGGCTTGTAAAATGTCTGGACCCAGTCCTTGGAGGTCACTGTGGAACAGACTCCTTCATTGTTGCAGGTTGTGTTTGGTGGAGCATCACTGGCATCCTCAGATGCTCTTCCAGAGTCACGCTCCATCAGGGCAGAGGTGCTGAGCTCCAACCTGGTGTACTGTGGTGCTCTAGTTTTCCTTGGAATTGTACTTGACTGGAGTGTGAAAAGGGCAGAATTTCCCCTTGAAATAAAATCTGCGATCGTTAAATATAAAAACAAGGAAAAAAGTACCTTCCTGAGATAGCCCAGCCTTATCTTCAGTGTATTGGCAAAGCTATGATTGACCTTCATGCTATGAGGTTTATAGACAGAGGAGCGATGCCTCTGCTGTGTATTAAATTTACAGACATCAAGTTTAATAGAAATGTCAAGTTCATCTTTTTCTAGCTGGTGTTCTTCAGCATCATCTCCTATCCTATCCTATCCTATCCTATCCTATCCTATCCTATCCTATCCTATCCTATCCTATCCTATCCTATCCT
>QUSF01000031.1:4953214-5131677 GCA_003676055.1 Chloebia gouldiae | reverse complement strand
CTATCCTATCCTATCCTATCCTATCCTATCCTATCCTATCCTATCCTCTCCCTGTCCTCTCTGCAGCCTCCCAGCAGCTTCTAGAAGTGCTGGTTGGGCACGTTTCATAGATTAACTCACAGGTTAAAAAACCAGAGAATAAACAATTCGAGGAACAGAACTGGCGTGAACCAGCTTGTCTCAGCGGTACAAAGCTGAATAATACCTGGGTAAACACAGCAGAAATGGCTATTGACAAACCAGCCCCTCAAGAACAGTGACTGCTGAAATGCTGGGGCCTGCCAGACTCCAGCAGTGCCAAATATGATGAGCCACATGTGTTTGAGAGTGAAGATGTGGGGAGAGATATCGATTACATCCCGGATGTTGCAGTGTCCCACAGTCACACCTCTGCTATCTGCAGTGCTGTGTGTATAGCACACAGTTACTCACACTTAATCTGGGGAATAAATACGTCAAGGGACAGCCAGTTTTCATCTCTCTGCTTCTAATGCTTCCTTCATTCTTTGAAAAAGACAATAATGCAAAATAATAACAATAAAATCTGCTCTTCAGGATGTTGGCAGGTTCAAAAGATAATCCTTCACACCTTTTGGCTTTAAATAAGTCACCTTTTGTGTAGAGAAAAAAGGCAGCATAGCCTTTTTTTCTGCTTTGAGGAACCAGCCCACTGCAGTACCTCCCAGCTATGTAAGTGCCCTGGCCATCCTGCAAACACATTTCTCAGCTGGGCTGGGGGATAACATATTTCTTTCCATCTCAAGGACCAAGAGAATAAGGTTTGTTCATTCTGCATCATCTCAAGTAACCAAACCCTTAATTCTTTGCAACCCTTTTGTGAAGGCAGAGCAAGGATGCTTGTTCATGCCAGCAGGCACTGCAGGGTTTGCTTACAGAGTTGTGCAGTTTGCCTTCATGAGCTCATATAACATGGAAGCCTTGCGTTTTTCCTTTCCATATTCTGTTTCCAGACTTTCCACTCTCCTCCTCCCCCTGAAAGCTGCCTTGCAGGTAGGGTTACTCATGGAAGTTAGGGGTGCTCATTACCTCAGGCTGGGGATGCACAGTTGGCAGCAATTGCTGCTGTGAATATTGAATGTGCAACATGAGTTGGGCCCTGAGCCCTGTGGAGAGCCTGGACTCCTCTCCCAGTTGGGGAAAAATCTGAAATGGAAAAATCTGGGGATTTTTCCCCACTGGGGGAAAAATCTGAAATGTTACAAGTCCTTGCAGGTATTTAAAAGAAGTGTGGACACTTCTTAAGGGACATCTTTAACAGTGAGCTTGCCTGTGCCAGGTTGGACTCGATGATCTCAAGGGTCTTTTCCAACCCTATTGACAATGATAATGAAAGATGCAGAGGAATTACATGCATTTCTCAGGGAATAATACCTGTTGGTTTGTTTGGGATTTTTTTAAACCTTTATCTCTGTCTTCCATGGGAAAAATCCAGATGCTTCTGTACTCAAACTAGCAAATTTTTGATCCTGGGGAGATATGTTTCATGATGATGACAGTCACAGTTCTGAATAAGGGTCTTGGTAGGAGAAGTAGGAAAATGGGAGAAGGCTCTGTCTTAGTCCAGCTGGGGTTTCTGAAAGATGATTTCATGACCTCCCCTGTGCCAAAATCAGCCAAAAGAAGTGTCATGTTTATGCTTTATGCAGACCATATGCCACTGATTTTTTTTCTTTGAAACAACCAAAATCCTGGCTAGATGGAAGTGTGTGGATAATGCATTTTGCCACCACCAATGCTTCATGTCTAGAGCAAAGCATAGATGCCTTTGAAATCAACTTCTCTAAAGATTTATTTAAACTTGCTCTTACTCCCTGCTTGAATTTTGGCTCAGTTCTGCACTGAATCGCAATTGATTTTACTTTTAAACATAGTATCAGATATTTTAAAAAAACCCCTTTGTCCTCCACCAAAATGAAAAAAAAAACTCTTCTGCTAAAAAATGTGATATTTATTCTCCTGCTCTTGTGCAAATTCGTGTCTGCTTCCTTCCAATTCCTCACTTCTGGCCAGCTGCAATTCACTTTCTCTGCTGAGATGGGGTGGAAGGGAGGCTCTTCAGTGGGACATTTTTAAACAGTTGTTTGCAAGCCCATCGTTAAAAGCTCGTCTTCCTCCTGCTGCTGAGCGTGTCCTGTGGAGCCGTGTCCCCTTTCAGGGCTCAGCTGTGGCTGCGTGGCTGCAAATCTCATCTTCTCACCCTCCTGGGGGGTAAACCATTTGACCTGTGACCTTCAGCTGATCCGAAACCTCCATCAATCCTTCTGCAAAGTTTCACTGGAATCAGGCCTTCCAAATGACCCTTTGCATAGTTCCTAAAAGGAAAAGGAAAAAGACAATAACCCACTCAAAAAAACCACCCCGGCCCTGTGCTGTTTTCTGTTGTTTTAGCAGAAACCAAACATAAGTCATAAAAACACAGGCAAGAAAAATAGAGCACGCTGGCTGCCAGAAAAACAAATCGTAACAGAACATAGAGGGGCCTCTCACAGGGAGGAGGCAGGGAAGAAACACCTGTGATTTCCATTGAAAATCCCCTGATATCTGCATTCCCCCCGCTCTGCTCCAATGGAAGTTCTGGTTGCTCTATCTCTGACCCCGGGGCAAGGTCCCGATGCAGAGAGGTCCCTCCTTGCTGGGCTGCTCGGGCCAGTGAATCACAGCTGAGGAGCACAGAGAGTGCCTGCCAACTGTCCTCATGTCATTGCTATGGTTATCTCAAAGTGCTCTGCAGATGTTTGCCTGCTTAAAAAACAAAAGGGGAGAAAGAAGGAGGAGAGAGAGAGGGAGATAAAAACAAAGCTTTAAATTTTTCCCTCCCAACAGTTACACCACAACTGCTAAAAACCTTGGATGGAGGTAGAGCTGAAGTTGCTGATTTGGTTTTGGATGGTGATGGTCCCTTGAGGCTCTGGTGGAAGATACCCAGATGGCCCACGGGGACATGCTGAACACAGCCAGTGACAAGTGAGCAGGGATGGTGTCCAGGACATGTGCAGAGCCCTTAGACAGGCTTGATTCTGCTTTGGCCCTTCCTGGAGAAGGGGAATATTCCCAGGAGCTGTGTTCAGCCCTGTGACATCCCCTCCATAACAGCTTATAGATCTCTTTGGATAGAATTTTCCTGAAACTCCTTTATTACAGGGTCAGCTTTGGGCATTGAAATCAGCTAGGCACAACTGAAATAGGCACTTCTGCTCACGTTGGACACAAATCCTCCTGGAAGCTGTCAAAAGTCAAGCTTTGGTTGTTAGAGAGTGTAGCAGTATCAGAACAGCTCCTCACTGGATAAAGAGCCAACGCAGCTGCACTGCCTCCAGGACTCCTCCTAGGACTGCTGTGCAGGGTAGACCTGGCCAAGGGGTGATCACAGCCTCAGCTTTAGGGCACAAACATCCAGTTTTCAGCACCAAGGCACATAACCCCACCTGGGGATGGTCAAACTCCATCTCTTTGCTGCCTGTTACTGTCCCACTGTGTTCCTGACTGCCTTCTCCAAATGCTCCTTAACCAACATGAACAGGGACAGTGGGACTTGGAGAAGAGATCCAAGACATTACAGAGACCTGAACATGGTGATTATACATTTTTTTGTGGTTGTTTAATAACTTTTTCAGACTTGGTGCTTACAGGAGGCAGGGACAAAACCGAGGTGCTGTGGGTGTAATTCGGATGAACAGGAGGACATCAAACTGGCTCTTAAGGAGCTCCTTTGCCTTAGAACTGCTGCAGCACTTGCACTGCTATGTCCAAATGACACACAGGGATGTTTTAGGGGTGTCCAGCTCTCCTGGAATCAACACGACAATTTTTCCATCGACTAACATGAGCCCTGGGTCATGCTAGAAATGAGTGCACACACTCTCAGCAGCAGCACCAGCCTGCTGGGCTCGGGTGTGTTACCACAGGACACAAACCACTGCATGGTGGAATGGCTGTCCCTAAACCACACTGGAAGAGAAACAGCCTGGGGAGAAAGCTCCCTCTGTTATTCCATGGGTGGTAGGTTCAAGCGCACAGTGTTTTCAAGAATATTTTCTGAGGCTGGGGTGGCCAAATGTTGTTTCAAAATAGTGCAATTTCCTTTGCAAAATGGGGTGAAGAATCCTTATCAGGGAAGCAGAGCCCAACTCAGAGCTGAATAGAAAATAGTCTTGCTATAAAAAGCATCATTGCCTCTCTGAAACTTAAGCCCAGGCACATAAAGAGCTCAATTCAGCAATACATGTGACCTGGGGTCTCCAAATTGTTTGCCTTGCTGTAGGACAGGAAGAGAGCCACGGCTTGAAACAATTTGACGAGCCCTTTCTTTGGAGCTGCCTGACTTACCTTCAGCAGGGCAAAAGAGGGAGCTCAAGTTAAAGGAGACAACGAGCTGTGCAATGGATCATGGAACCACGGAATCCTTCAGGCTGGAAAAGTCCTCTAAGAGCATCGAGTCCAAACATTCCTCCAGCACTGCCACGATCACCACTAAACCATCTCCCCCAGTGCCACACCTCCACGTCTCTTAAATCCCTCCAGGAAAGGTGACTCCACTTCCCTGGGCAGCCAGTTCCAATGCTTTCCAAAACAGCACTTTTTGTGAAGGTTTTCCTACCTCCTCACCTAAACCACCCCAGTGCAATTTGAGGCCATTTTTTCTTGTCCTATTGCAGATAAAAGTCCCAGGACAAGGAACATCCCAGGAGTTCTGGCATATAAATCTCCCCTGATCTCATCAGATCTGCCTGAGCATCTCCACAGCAGCTTGGGGGTTCCATTGAAACAAGTGTTAAGACCAAAGATTTCTATTTTATTAGAAGTGCTTGATTTGGGGTAGTCTTCAAAGTTTATGAACTCATTGAAGATGCTCACTAAGTGTTGTTACTTCCTCCTTTCCTTCTCTTATCCTTCTCTCCCTATGTGAAAAAGACCAACAAACACAAACAACCCAGATGACGGGAAGAAGTGGGCTTCAGGCAAGACGAGAAATCAGGAAACGTTTTGGAAAGCACTTCAGTAAACATTGGCTGAAACTCCGAGGAAGTGGATTTCTTCACGTCTTGGAGAATACACTCTGATGCAGTCTGTTACATGATTTCCCATTTCTTGCAGACACCATATCCTTCTCCCATTTTGAAAGCTGTGGAGATTTTTGGAGCACATATTTGCAGCTGTGGCTTTGCAAACAGGGGCCAGGCATGGGCTAGGCTGCTCTTTCACCCCTGATCTTTGCATGTCCCTTGTGCAGCCTCTGCCCATTCTCCCTCCTGGGCATTGCTTAGGCTCAGCTGTGACAAGGTGATGTGCTGGGGGACCTCTCCTAGGTGGCATTGGGGCCAGGACACTGTCCCACACCAGGACACTGTCCCATTTCCAAATCCCCTTCCAACTTCATTTTGGGGATCTTCTCAGTGCTACAGTGTTTGGCATCTTCATATCCAAGACAGACTAAAAATAAACCTACAGACTTAAAAGGAGGAAGAAAAAAAACCCAAAAAAAAACTTGAATCAACACCAAAGACTGCATGATCTGGTAATAATTCTTGGAAGATGATGTTTAAAGGAGAGCTGTCTCTGTGGTCAGTGCAATGCTTGTGCTTCCAGGGCCAGCCAGCACTGCCTGTCTCTGGGGCTTGCAAAGGTTTGGTGCAGCCAGGGCTCCCCAGCCTGTGGCTCTGCACTGAGGCTAATGTTACCCATAGCTGGCCACTTCGGGCTGGTTCTCCATCTGAGGAGATCACTGCCCAAAGAGGGATAAAGAGTTCCTTTCTTCTGGGTAACATCTGAAATCACAGCCTGAGCTCTGGTAACTGGATACTGGAGGCTTCAGTTCTGCTGATAAGGGGGATTGCTTCTTTTCCTTGTTGTTGTTAATCCTGGGACTGGAGATCAGTTGCAGTGCAGGTGTCTGATTTTCATTAAAATTGCAAATTGGACTGAATGCTTGATCAGATAACAAAGACATCATTGAAACCATGTGTCTTCCTTCAGCAGCAGAACAGGACAAGACAAAGAATTTCCCAGTGTGTGTCCACTTGTGCATATTTACTGCAGAGAGAGAGTCTTAATACTTTGGTCATGGGTGAATAAACAGCTTCTAAGAAATGCCAACTCTATCAAACTTTCTGCAGCTTTGGAACAGCTTTAGAGCTGAATAGAAAAACTACAGTATTAGCCCTTTGGGTAAAATACAGGCTGCCCTCAAAGGAAATCAATTAACTGTAGCATCTCTTTGGTCCCAATTCATCAGATCCTCCCTTTTTATCAAAGCACTTAAGTGTTTTCTTAGCTTAATCATGAGCTTAAGTGCTTTGATGAACAAAGATGGACTTTCACACATGCTGCTGTCCTCTCCAGAATCAAGACCGTGTGTTTTTTACTATGGGAAAGAGAACAAGTTCAGTAGAAAGGTTCAACCACTTGTTCTGCTTGGGAATCACATGCAACAAACTCATCTGGAGTAGGAAGGAGTGGGGGCTGATGGCATCTAGACAGCATTTGGAAAGAAAGTTCCTCATGCAATGTCCTCCTGGCAGCTAAACAAAGTGATTTTGAAGTAAACAAACAGACAAACACTGTGTTTCCTACAACAACATCTCCTGACAAATGCCACTGTGTTTATGTCTTCATTATGTTGTTTCAGATCACTGTCCTCTCTTCTTCCCCTTTGTGGCAAATACCCTTGGACTTCCCTTAGCAATGATGAAGGGAGAAGCTAAGGAAAGGTTCCTCCAATCCACATTATTAACTAGTAGGTGTCTAAGATAATTCTTTAAACGCTCCAGAAACCAGGATCAATGAGAAAGGTGCTGAGCTGTGCCTACACATAGTCAAGCATTTGTTTAAAAGCTGTGAGACAGGGTTTCAGCTGTGATCCATTTGGCTGGTGTTTGCAGAGTTTCTGAAGGGGTTGTATTGAAAATGGAACACGTTAAATGGGTACTTGGCATTAGAGGAGCCCTGAATGATCTTCTCTTGGCTGTCAGTAGGGTTAGATACAGCTACAAGAGTTTAGGGGTGGAAGAAATTCTGTTCCTGGTGCAGGGGAGCAGTGACATCCTGGGCTAAAAACTTCTTTTTTGGAGGTTCTTCTCCAAGTCTGCCCTACTCCATGGTAATGTTGCAGGAGGAATTCCTCAAGGAGTTTAGACAGATTAGGGAAAGTAATTCTTGACTTTTACACTGAGACAGTAATGAGGAGTTCCTCATGCTCTGCATGCACAGGGAGCAACTCAGCTTTGGAAACATAACCTGCTGTCCTTGAGTAAAGCCTGCTCAGCCACGGCTGTCTCCAGCAAGTCCCATCTCATTTTTGGGGCAGTTTGCTTTGCTCTGGGTGAAGGACACGATGCAGACATTGCTCTGGCCATGGGGACAGCCATGCAGGGACACCTGGGTGTGCTGTGCCCAGGCAGCTGTGCCTCAGGACACTCTGGGTGCTGGTAAAATGGGCAAATTCAGATAAACTGCAACCCTGAGAAAAAGCAGAACTCCCTACCCCCAAATGCTATGAAAAGCATATGAAGGCTGCGAAGCAAATTGTTTTCTGAAGAGTGGGCATTATTTAAATTTTACAGAAACATGCAAAGAATTCCTTTGGGACTAGGACACACAATACAGACATACAAACGGATTGCTCTGAAGCTTCCCATGCTATGAGAACTCAGTATTTACTGTTCACTTTCATCTCTGGGTAAATGGGACATAATTTGAAAATATTTTCATTCCTCTCAGAGCATCACTTGGGATATCTGTAGAATCACTCAGCGTCACGATTCCAAGAAATCTGCCAGGATTGTGTTCTGAAGTTTGCTTTGGATAGAAAAGGACTCAAAGGCCATAGATTATCCCAGGACATATCAAAACATGCATTAAAAATTTCCGTGTTCTTGAACTTATGGTAGAAGTCAGGCACATTCAGTCAGTTCTGTTCAAGTTTAAACTCAAGGGACTTTCTCTCTGCTTGCCAGTGTGTCAGTGCCTCGAAGGGAGGTGGAAACTGCTCCCTGGACTCCGCCCTGTCCCGTCAGAGGAGAAGCAAGCACTGGGACAGGCAGGGAAAGCATTTGGGCTACAAAGCGTGAGAAAAGGCTGGCCCGAAATAGGGCTGTGTCGAGTTACAGCATTAATTAGTGCCGAGGAGCAGCATTTGTAACCTTCTCCCATGGCAGTGGAAATCGGACAGGAAATTGCTCGGTGCGTGGCTGGCAGATGTGCCATGAGCCCAGCCCGGGGCTGTGCTGCAGCAGGTGGTTTTTAGGGACAGCAGCCATCCAGAGGCTTTGGGAAGCAGCTGCCGTTGTCACTATGGGGAAAATGCAGTTTGCTCCAGCTCTGCTTTGCTGTTGCCTAAAGGGATGAACATTGCAGGGAGCTAACATCCCCATCTTTGCCTTTTGCTTTAACTTAAAGGATTTCCAGTGCAGAAATCCTTTAAGTTAAAGCAAATCTCCTCCATGTGCAGAACATCACCAAAGGACACTGCTGGTTCCCTTGCTGTCACCTTCTTACTCCCTCTTGTACCAGCAACCACCTGTGGTGAGCAGTGAGGTGAAGGTGATGCAGGGTGGGACACTGGCATGGGGACAGTGGCACAACTCCTGTTGTACCAAGCTGGTGGCCGAGGATGCAGCACAGAAAAGGATGTCACAGCTGATCACTCATGGAATTGCCCCAGAAAACCCTGCCCACGTCTGTTTGAGACATAAGCTCTGCCCATCCCTCTGCTTCAGACCTGTTACTAGATGACCACTTCTAATCACAGCAGAATGGTGTCAAGAAGCAGCTGAAATCATCACTGGGCAGGAGGTTACAAGCCACAAGATCAGCAGGAACCCCTTGGCCAAAACTATCTCATAAAGAGAAGTGGGCCATATCGGTGACCCTGAGATTGTGTGAGGTTTTATCAGTTTAAATAATCTTATCTGGCAGCTCTGTTCTACACAAAAGCTGGAGTTTCATGGTCATCCTCAACGCTTTTGCCTGTGCTGCAGTGGCAAGTTGCATTTCGGGGTGTCAGTAATGGAAAACAGATGTTTAAATGTGCACAACAAGAAGCAAAAAAGGAAATACTGCAAGCACAGAGTCTGACGTGGGCAGGATGGTATCTCTGAGTTGACAAAATGAGACCCATGTTCATGGAACACAGGATTAAATAAGCTGCTATTTTCTAATTGTTGTGCAAAGCTGCTTTTGTGACAATAAAATTTCAGTCCTTGTAATATATCCACATCAGAAATTTATTTTAGCAGAGCTCGCTCCTAGTTCATGCAGGGATAAATTTTTGTCCAAGTGGTGCTGCAGGAATGGGCTACACTGCCAAAAAGACAATGCAAGATTCATTATTTGCCCAGCATACTGCTGCCAGGCTATGAAAAATGCTTCTAAGTATTCTTTTAATTAAGAAGAGATACTTCCACTGAGTAATGAGGAGACCTACTTTCAAATCAGAGAGATTCCAGTATTTCAATATTAGTTTCCATTCCAAGTTGGATTTCTGAACTGTGTCTATTCAGAAAGTTTTTTTAGTAGTGTCAGAATATTATGCCAGTCAAAATATGTCTCCTACAATATTTAAGCCTTCAGTGAACATTTGTAAATTATTATCATGAAAAAGAATCCAGTTGAATAATGTTTCTTTTCCTTTAAACATCAAAACAGCCTCCTGAAGTACATTACTTTGGACATACTTCATTTTTGCATAGAAAACTAATTATTTTATTTTTTACACCAACAGTAGCAGTATCGGTGAGTTTCAGTTTTATTTCTCTTCATCAAAGGCATGTGACACAAAACATGAAGAGAAATTATTTCATAAAACTGCTTTTATGGCATGCATTTAAACATGCAGAACTTACAGCAAGATGGTTCAAAAAAATAGGAATTGCTCTATTTGAAATGATAAAGATCATCTTGTCCCTTTTCAGTGTGTATCCCGGTTATTCTTGGATGAAGAATAAACAGTCTCAGAGTAAATGTTGCATTGAAATCCATTGAGAAAAAAATTAAACTTTTATATTATTTGCTGGGAAAAATGATCATTCTGCGAGCTGACATGAAGGGACAGATTTTCAACATTATTCACCCATTGAAAATAGCTCCTATTGTTCCCAAGTTCAAAAGCCTCTCTGGTTATTGCAACTTTGTCCTAAATGTGTAGCTGAACAGTTGGGCTGGGTCTCCTAAAATTCAGTTGTACACACATCACTTCCCATGCAGCTTCTGCCCAGCCCATGCAGGGATGGTGCTCCCACCTCCACTGGTGCCACAGACACTGAGGTTGTACCTGCATGTCACAGGAGTGTGGGTTTGGCTGCAGCAGGAGCCCAGAGAGGTTGCAAGAACCTCTTTTCCTCACTCAAAGCAGGACTTTGGCATTTTACCATGTTTCTGATGAGTGCATGAAAAGAAATGTGGCTGTTTTGTCAGATCAACCAGTGGTAGATGTAATTGTTGCTTTGGGCTCGCCAGGAGATGAAAGGTTTCCCTTAGGTTGAGGGATGTTCTGTGGTTTGGGCACTTGCTCTTCTTACTGGGTCTTTTTGGGGAGGAGGCCCTTTCCCTCATCTCATCATCTCATCTCATCTCATCTCATCTCATCATTTTATCTCATCTCATCTTCTGCTCCATGTCTGCATCGATCAGGCAGCAGGGTTTCACCACGGGGATGTTGCTCTGGGATTGCAGCTCTTGTTGAGACAGGACAAGCTGTGATCAGCTGAGAGGAGCAGAACTCACTCCCTATCTGGAGGGCTGGAAGAGCCCCCAGCCTGCTCGGAAGGATCCGTGCGAGGCAGCGAGCGCTGCGGTAGTGGCCAGCGATCCTCAGGCCCCACTAAAATTTCACACATGATTTCTCAGTGGAACTGCAGCAAGATAAACAAGATTTGGTATGAATTTAAACATAACACTGGTTATATTATTTGGGAACAAAGCAGTTGCATAACCCTGTAGAAAACAGCCCAGCTGTTCGTGCCGGACCGCGCGCCAAGAGCTGCGCTCCGCTCCCTGCCAGAGGTGCGCGCCTCGCCTGGGCTTCCTTGCCCTCTCCTGCATGGTGACACTCGCTCCCAGTGCCAGGGGTGCGAGGCAAATCCACCTCCAGCCCCTCCTGTCTGGTTCCAGGAGACACCAAACGAGTGGAGCTCCCGTGCTGCAGAGCCCTGCTCTGCCTCGCTGCGCTCCCTCGGCCGTGGGGGTGCACAGCATGACAATTGCATTTGCAGTGAGATTAGGGCAGTGTAATCTCATTAAGGATGACAAGCTCCACTGGGCTGCTCTGCAGCACGCTGTGTATCCCCCTCGCTCACACACACACACAGGCAGGGCTTTGATGAGCAGAGGTAATGGTCCTGCCAGCTCTGCAGCACCCTGGGGAGAGGCTCTGGATGGAGCTGGGCATCAGCACAATCCCACGGCGGTGAGATCTACCCGTGTGTGCTGGGATGCTTGAGAAGAGCTAGACCTGGGTGGTAGAAACCTCTGAAGGTCACTGGGAGGGGTTAATCCTGCCCTGAGGGATGCTTCTGGTCCAAGCAACGCCCGGACTGCATTCACCAGAGCTGCTCTGCAATGTGACAGCCTGCATGGGAAGATGGGTGGCTGGGGACTGTGCCAGTCCTAGACAGACACTGTCAAACCTCTCCTGATCACCTATCTCAAAGGAGATTTCCTACCATTAATGCCTGAGACTCAGGCATTAATGGTAGGAAGTGCAAAACACTTTCCAAAATATCCCATATTATATGATAATATAACATGTTTATAATGTAATATATTCCTGTTATTTTCTTTTCCTGTTATTTTTATGTGCTAAAATTAAAATAGAAAAGGCAAGCTGTTAATTTGCATATGCAAAACAGAAGTTAACATGCTAACGATTGCCTGCAAATACTGCAGGTACTAGTTCTTAAAGTAAAATGCTTGAGAAGGAAAACCAGGACCTAAACCACATGGCAAGCATTAAAGCAAACAACTATCTCAGTGACAACAAAAAGAGAACACTAATCCTGCAACTTTTCTGGGAGCTCAGTGTTATTCACATTCCCTCCCTGGGCATTAGATGGAAATCCTTCTTTAGTGAAAAACTCTGGCTGTGTGCTGCCATGCCCATCCTATTTCCATGAGCCCCTCTAATCTTACCTTGGGTACAAGCCTTGCTCAGTCATTTTGGGACACATTGTCGATGGCACCACATAGAAAAGAGAAAAAGCAAATAGGACAGCTTCTGTGTCCTGATGCTCTGCCTTATTTCTTCTCAGAAAAGTTGCTCAAATACTTCCCTGGATTGCAAAATATTTTGGAAGCTAAAGATAGTCCAGGCAGAAAAGCAGACATCTAACTGACACTGAGCAAATAAATACAAGTTATGAATAATTCTTAGTGAAAATAAAACCCGCAAGGAATGGAGCTTGTAACTAAAAACATGGCAGGAGGCTGGGATGATGGCAGACTCTGCTGATAACCATTGGCTCCATCCACAGGATCCAAGCTGGGGCTGGAGAGAGTCCACACTTTGTGTTAATGCTACCAAACCCATGCTGCAGGTGAAGGGAACTGCAGTCCTGTCAGATGGTGCAGCTTGTGAGTAGTGCTGGTGGCTTCCAGAGAGCAGTGAGCGTGCTCTGGGTCTGCAGGAGTACCTGAACATTGTTGGACATGTGGATGTGGATGTTAATGCAGTATCACATAAAGAGACTGAAGAGGACTGAGAAAGACAGTAAAGACTGAGGAATGCTTTTGCAGAGTGGGCATCCTCTTGCCTGGTGTTTCAGTTGTGAGGTAGTTTGGTCTCATGGGCTGAAGCCTTATTCTTTCATGGGATCAGCGCTTGGTTCCCCATCATTAGGCTGATTTCCTTGGCTCAAGGGGGTCAAAAGCACTGGCTGTTGTTTGCAGGGATATGTTTGTGGTAGTGCCAAGATAAAAGCCTGTTGTCACCCATGGTGCACCCAAGGCACTTTCCTCTCCTCGATGTTAGGGCACTGCTGAGCTCAGCTTTTCCCCTGGGACAGGCTCTGCCCAGCACACACAGCCTCTGTTCCAGGGAGGAAGGGCTCCTTTCCACAAAGAACTGATGAAATGATGTAAAAGACTGGAAAAAACAGAGGAGAAAAATTCTCAACTACTTAACACTTCCGATAGCTGCTGTTGTTTTTATTCCCTGGGGCTGACCCAGGGCTGTTTTGCAGAGTGGGAGTAAATCCCATATTGAAATACCACAATGAATATAAGCTGTTAGTAATGCTTTGATAGAAACACAAGATACAGCCACAGTGATCAAGAGGGATATGGCAGAGATGATTTCACTGCTCCAGAAGCTAATGAGCTTGTTAGAGGAAGACACTATTATTAGCTGCTGCAGATCCTTGCAGCCTGCCTGTTCAATAAACTGCTGCTCGTGGGGTTTGGTTTGCAGCATGGTTTATTGCAGAGCATGAGCCCACGAGGTTTCCATCCTGGGACAGCATCCTGCAAAGGCCACATGGGTGTCCCTGGGGATGTCAGCTGTGATATGAGCCATGCTGCAGGCTCCCCAGACCCTTTCATGCACCTGCTTAATCTCCTTGGGCTTCATCCTTCTGCACCTTTCACCTGGAGGGGCTGGGGGTGTGTTCAGATACTCCCATGGGAAGATGTTGAGGAAAACCTACTGCAGTGGTTGAATTCCTGGGGCAACCCCAGGCTGCTGTTGAACAGGGCTGTGGCTGCAGCTTCAATCCAGCCTTACAGGCCCCACAGATTCCTGACTTTACACTGGGGTAAGCTATAAGTGAGTCCCAGGCCATACCAATCAATGCTGGTGATTTGCAGGTTGGGGAAGTCCATATGGGCCAGTACAGACTTACAGAATAATTCAGGTTGGAGAAGAACTCTCAGATTACTGAGTGCAATCATTAACACTGCCAAGCCCACCACTAAACCATGTCCCTAAGCATGACATGTACCTGCTTTTTGAACACTTCCAGGGATGGTGATTTCACCACTTCCCTGGGCAGCCTGTTCCAATGCCTGACCACCCTTTCAGTGAATAAACACTTCCTAATATCCAATCTAAACCTCTCCTGATGCAACTTCGGGCTGACCCTCACCTATCTACAACCTCCTTCCAGGGAGCTGTAGGGCAGTGCCATGTGAGGGACAAGCTCAGCCCATGGGCGCCGCTGTCACCACTCCTTCAGCAATCTCTGACCAAGTTTGATTTCAGGGGGATGAATATAATGGCTCAATTCAACTTGAAAGCCCTTGGATGTGATCCTTCTCCTTGTCTGGAAAAGGCAGGTTGGTTTTTCTTAATGCAGCCAATGCTGCTGGGCAGGGCAGGCAGGGAAATGAGATCAAAGTTCAGCCGAAACCCTTCAAAGCTAAGCAGCAGAGTAACTCTGATTGGGCTCTTAACTAAAGCTGCACAGCCACCCTTTGAAAGTGCCTGGACCCAGCATAAACCTTGCATTATGCATGGGAAACACCCAGAGCAAATGCTTTTATCACCCAGAGCAATCAGGGCTGGTTATTAGCCGAACACAGCATTAAGAGGACAAAAATTTGGCCTGTTGATGCTGCTGAGAGAGGTTATGAGGTGCAATGAGTTTTCCACCCTGAGAAACAAGAGTGGAGTGGGAGCATGGGCAGCCACCTCCATGGGCAGCAGAGGTGAAATGGGATCTCCAGAGAGGCTGAGCTCACAGCTCAGGAGAGGCTCAGTTACCCCAGCACTGTCAGGGCATGCACATCCTGAGGCCGCTGCTGCTGCCTCACTTCTGCAAGCAGCTTTGCAAGCAAATCTGTGGTGCCCACACCAGCCTGGCAGCCTCCCTTTGTGCATTAATATGGCCAATACAGCAAAGTCTGAGCACCCCTGTGTGTAACAAAGCACACTTCCAGCCTTTCCCAGGTCAAATAGTTTGTGTGAAGCTGTTTGGCAGCAAAGGGAGCTGCAGCAGCTCTCAAGGTTATGGGAACCAGGAGAGGAGGCTGGGATATTGGGGGGAAATCATGGACCTCTGGAGGTCTTCTTGGCCCTGCTACAGACTTTCTGCATGACATTAGCTCTACTTTTTTTTTTTTTTTTTTTTTTTTTTGGTGAAGAAATGATTTTCATTTGCTGATGATGGGGTTCTTCATCTTTTCTGGTCTGGGTTCTCTCTTGGTAGATGGAAAATGCTTCCTTTTCTCCAAGGAGCTCTCAGGATGCATGTCTGTTCTCACTACTGAGGTGCTTGCAGATTGAGGTGATGAGAAACCTATTAAAACATACCCAGCTCTGTCAGAACTGGAAATGAAATGGGAAACAAATGTTCACCCCATATTAGAATAAGCGCAGAGGGATTGCTTGTTCTGTTGGAAAAAAAAAAAGAAAAAAAAAAGAAGAATAATTCTGCACATTTTGGTCTCCATTTGGTGTGGAACTGCACAGCTGTGAGTACTCCAGGGTGAAATGACAACCCATCCCCGAGGTCGCTCCTAGGAATACTGGGCCTTCAGAAAGACGACAGTTTTAAACAATTTGTTCCTAATTGAAAGAGGTCACATGAGACTGACTTTACAAAGTTTACATAACAAAGAGTAATTCTGTTAAGTAAAATGATTAATTCCTGTCATTGCACATCAAACGGCGCAGTTACAAAACAGCATTGTCTATGCTCTCATTGCATTGAAAGCCATTTTCCCTCCAGTCTCCCTTCCCAGAGCTCAACCTTTTGACAAAGCCTTAACTCTTTGGTGTTATTCAGTAGGAATTTGTGAATGGGAAGTGAGTAGGCTGCCATGGATGTGTGAGATATGCTATGGTGGTGTGGTGGCAAGCAAAAGACAACAGCTCTTTAGAGCGGGCCCAGCTCAGCCAGGGCCCCAGAGCAGTGAGAAATGCTGGCCAGGACAATGCCTTGGTTGTCACCCTTCCTCTGCACAATCAGGCTTTGAGGGAGACCCACAGCCCAAAGTGGCACATTTGGACTTGGAAATTTCTCCATGGTGTGCTGCACAGACGTGTCGGGGCCCAGAGCAGCAAACAGCTGAGTAATTTGGTGTTGGGATAACCTGGGAGCACGTGGATATCCTCACAGCCATCACAGTGTATGCCTGGGGTGTACACAAGTGCCTGGGCTGGCTGTTCTGAGAAACCAAAAACCTGGCAAAGCCCCTGGGTGATGTGTATTGTAAATGCAGGCGAACCCAATGGGAAGAAATGATGATGTCTGACTCAGTTCAGAAGGCTGAATGATTTCTTTATTATAACTATGCTAAAATACATTAATATACCATATAAAGGAAGATACTAAAATGACAGACTACTTTCTCTAACTCTAACACAACTCGTGACCCTCTCTGGAGAGTCCAGCCCCAGGTGGGTTGGATTGGCCATCAGGCTCAAACAATCCTCGCCAGAATCCAACCAAGCAATCACCCCAGGGAAACAATTCTACATTCCACATGAGAAAAACAAGAGCAGAAATAGAAATTGTTTTCTCTTTCATTTCTCTCTGTGCTCCTCTATGAAAAATCCTGAGAGAGGGAGAACTGTGCTGCCACAGATGTGTGGGAATCTGATGGAAGGAGAGCTTTTAGCTTTGGAGCAGCACCCTGTTCCTGCTGCAGGACAGATCTGGGTTTGGAAGGGAGGCTGTGTGTCCATGTGGCTGCAGGTACCCCAGCTGCAGCACCCTGCCAGTGGGAGCAGAGGTCCTTTGGTGTCCTCAGGACAAAGCTGTGTCTGGGCTGGATGCCACCTTCCTATGCACTGGGCAGGGGACAGTCTTTGCCCCTGCAGACTGGGATGCACTGGGGTGCACACCTTTGTTGGGTGACTTTGCTTGAGGCTTGCACTGGCATTCAAACCCACTGCTGGATTTTAATATGATGTCTCCACACCCCATGAAGTTTAGGGGCACTTATTTTCTTTCCTGCTTGTCTCTATGCTCACATTTTTAGCCCTTAGACAGTCTCTTGCTTGGTAAGAGCCACAGAGAAAGAAGGTGCTCATAAGGGCACAGAAGACAAAAATTTGTGCTTAATCAGGCTATAGTTCTGCAGCTTCTGAAATTCCTTGTTTGTTAAAATAATTTGGGATTTTCTAGTATGCAAATTTATCTTTCCCCAGCCTGTGAAGTGGAAGTGACTTTCCTGTAAGAAGCTTCCTTATTCAAATAGAGCATTTATTTGCTCTGTTCATGTTTTTTCTCATTACAATCCCTTTCCTTCCCTTTCTCCAACCTCCCCTTGGGTCTCTCCTTCCTTGCCTGCATTTCAGTTCAAAGCCCTGTTGGAGTTTTCCATTCTCTTCTAGAGCTGAGTCACTGACTTTTGTCAGCCTCCCACCATGGATGGCAAGGGAGAGGAGGAAGAGAAAGAAGAAACAGACAGAAATTGCTTCAACACCAGCCAAAAGCTGCATAAAAAGACCCAAATGTTATGGCTTCTGAAATAAAATTAAGCACAAGCTAGCCCTGCCAAATCTCCCTTGAAATGCTGGAAATCTGGAAGTGCTCAGTGCAGTTAAAGAGCAGATTTCTAACCTAAATGTCACTGGAGGGGTCGGGGCAGGTGGGGCCATCGTGTCCTCGGCCCTTTGCAGGCACAGCCAGGCTCAGCATCCCTGCCCTGCTGGGGGGGGCATTTGCTCTGCAGGGAGGTGGTGCCACCCGTGGCTCACACTGCAGTTTGGTGGCCTGGCAGCTCACCTGTGGCAGTTTGAGTTAATCCCTGGCTGAGCAACACAAGGAATGGCTGAACACCCAAATCACCCCCAGCCCCAGCACTGCAGGAGCTGAGGGAGAGAGGGCTGGGGCTGCTGCTGCATCCCAAAGCCATCTTCAGCCCTGGCAAAGCACAGACCAAGCTTTGGACCCTGACTTCCAGGGAGTGCTCCCAACCAGTGCCCAGCCTGCACAGGCAAGCAAGGCAAATATATGCCCTGCACAAATCACCCTGTGCCTTTCCCCCCCCTCATTTTCATGGCAACAGATCTCATTTCCAATAAATGAGAAACCTGCCAAGTCTAATTAATCTGTCTGCAATGATGACAAGTTTCCCCTTGTTGAAATCAGACTCCTTACTCTAGCATGGCACCCGGGCTGCCAGAGCCCTGCTGCTGCCTGTGGGCAGCTCTGAACCTCACTGAGCACCTTGTGGGTGCAAGCAGGGCTCAGACTTTGGATTTTCCAGAGCATCCAAAACTCATGTGGCCAGGCCTCTGCTTTCCCTACTCAGGTAGAAATGATGGAGCAAACAATTCTGTGTCTACAGGGGGAAGTTCCATCTTTCCCAGGTCTTTGCCTGGAGAGGGAAGTGTTGAGAATTGCTCCACAAGGACATTTGAGCTGGATTGTTTCCCCTGTCTTTTATTATCTTCTGGAAAAGCCCATTTTTCTCCACAGACTATGTGAGTACTAATCTTCTCCCCATCATGCTTCCTACATTAAACACCAGCCCTCTCTTCACCCACCACCTTTTAATGGTTTTCCAAGCCCAGAACAGACCTTGCATGGTTCCCTTTCAAGGCACTTGGGTGCCAGAGCTCCCAGAGTAGGTGAAGGTTCATTTCAATGTAAGTCCAATAAAATCTACTTCTGCCATAAAAAGCTATCACTGGCAAGTCTCAGGCATTTTCTGCACCTCTTGCTATAAACCTAAGCAGTTTTAACTGCATTTACTTATTTATTTCTGTCACCAGCTAATCTGTTCTTTTGGGAAAGCAGATTTTGTTTTGTTTGTCATTTCAGAGACATTTTTTCCATCTCTTTCATGTGCTAAATCACAAGTTCTCTAATGTTGCAATCCATTTTTCTCCATAAAAGTGTTTCATTATGATAGATTAGATTGTCCTTTCTGACAGATTAGATAGGTTTTTAGGTTTGGCCTTTGAAATTACAAGGGAGAGCAGGAGACAAGTAGTAAAAAACGTCCCCATAGTGAAAGGTTTGGCTTCTTATCTTCATAGATTAGCACCCTGCCTCTGCAAACAGCTTCTAGAAAGCTTAATGAGTCTGTGGGGACTGACTGTTATCAGAAATAGTTGCTCTCTGGGGACTTGAAGGGCAAGGAGCAGGCACTTTGATTTAATGAGTAAAAATATACTGTGGTGCCCACTGCAAGGGCCATTAACCAAAGGAGGCCATGGGCTTCCTCACTGTCCCTTCTCTGTCTCCATGTACACCACTCCAGCACATTTTGGGAAATCCCAGCACAGCCAGTGGAATGGGATGGGTAAAGCTGGTGATTTAAATTCTCAGTCTTGTCCATGGCAAGGCCTGGAGTCTGGGATAAGACATGAGTGGGCAAAGCAGTGTGGTTTCCAGCTAATAAAAAGGAGTCTGAGGACATCCTACCCACCTGCACCTCTCCCATGACCTGTATTCATGGCAGAGCAACGTGGTCTCTCTCTGCCTGCCTCCAGGAGCTGGGCAGGGATTTCAGGAACTGGGAGATGAACAGATCCAAGTGCATCTTCTGTTTCAGCCATGCCTGTGATGGGCTGTGCCCCTCAGGGGTCAGTGTGTGAAAAGAGACTGGGCTGCAGAAGGACACCAAGGGGATGGAAAAGATGGAAAGCAAAATCCTCAATTGCAAAAGGGTTGTTCTGCAGAGAACAAGTGTTTCCAAGAGGAGAAGGGATGGATGGGTCAAGCTTGCAGAAGCTGTGGGTGAGGCACCATCCAGAACACTCACAGACTTAGAGAGGCTGCACGATGGGGAGTGTGTCAGAAAAGCAGCTGAAGCAGCTTGTTTAGTCTGGCAGAGATGAAGGGTGAGAGGGTGGTCTCTATAAATGGTCTCTATAAATACACATTTACAAAGAAGGGCCCCGTATTTATTTATATTTTAATTGAATTGGTTTAAAAATGGGAACCCTGGTTTTGTTATTTTGCTTCTGGTTGTTTGGTTGGGGTTTTTATTTGTGTGTGTGGTTTTTTGTTGTTTTTTTTTAGGGGGGAGGTTGTTTTGTGTTTCTTTTCTGAAGTAAATACAGTAGGGTTCACAGTCATTTCCACATATCAGTATCCTGAAATTGTTCCATCCTATAGACATTTTCAAGTGTTGCCATTTACTTTTATCTTCTTTTCCAGAAGGGTGAGTTCACAGGTGGCAGGAAGTGGTGGAGGGACTGGAGGAGTGACTCCTGCCAAGAATGACCTGTACCTCCAGGAGCTGAGTGGGAACATGCAGGATCTCCAGGTGTACCTTGTGCTGTGTTTGCTCTGTGGTGTGTCTCAAAATCCCTGAGGCAGCCTCAGCCCAGCAGTCAAGGGGCTGGATTTTTGGTCACTCACAAACTTGGGCATTTCCAGGCCAAAAGGAGGGTGTTGTCTTTCTGTGTGGACTTCTCTGATCTCCAAATCTGCCCATGGCTTCCTCCAGAAGCAAGGAATATCTCATGGCAGGTTCATCACAGACTTTAACTAATAAAGAATATTCCTCTTTGAACAAATTAAAGCCCAAAACACATTCTGGGCCTTGGCATGGTGTCTTTAAGGGACAGCCCTGCCCTGGAGGGGCTGCAGGACTCATCTCATCTGGATGTGTGGTGTGGTGCCCTGTGGAAGTGCCACAGCCCCAGGGATCTTCTACAGGGCTGAGCTGGGCACTGGGCTGCAAATCCCATGGGGGAGCCCCACAGGGAAGTGCCAGCATGTGGAGAGGACTCACAAAGCACAGGAGATGAGTTTTCTGAGTGAGGATGTCACCTCCCTGTCTTGGGAATGCCAGTGTCTCTTTTTCTTTTTTTCTAACCAGGAGAAAGAAAAAAATGTCGTGAAGCTCATGCAGGTTTCTGAAGCTGCTCTGAGCCTGCAGCTCCCAGCCAAGGAATGCTCAGGGGGTGTCAAGGCAGCATCACTTCCCTCTGTGGGAAAAGGGAACGTGCTCCCCTGCAGCAGAGCCCAGGCATTGCCCCAGAGAAGGCAGATTTGCCCCTCTCTACAGAAATACCTTCTCTTGTGGAGGTGGCTGCAGTGCTGCATTCCCTGATCCTGATTCCAGCAAAACAAACAGCTGGGTTGATTGCTGGTTGGTGGAAAAAAAAAAAAGTGTCTTAGGAGCATCACCAAGTTCCATCCTCTGGAACAAGCCCCCAGACTCCTCGGGGCTGCAGGCTCAGTTTTGTACTGTCAGCACTTGGAGAAACCCTGTTCTGGCAAGGGAATCTGTGCCTTCCCCTCATGCTCCTGGATTAATTAGAGAAGTCTTCAAACATCCCAAACACAATGATTTCCCTGTGATTTTTCAAATAAGCAATTTATTTTAGAAGTAATGCCTCAGCCTCAGGGACCTGCTATCTATGCAAATAGTTTTTATTAACTGCAGAGAGGAATCCTTTGGGGTGAAAACATCAGCTTTCAGAAGACTGTAATACACTGCTAATTTGTACTTATTTATTTTTTTGACAAAAGCCATGAAAACTGAAAGGCATCCCAAGGATTATTTTAATCTCCTTGCCATTCTCTGAGTATTGTTTGTATTCTGGGGAGATCACTTGAAATTTCAGCACTGTCTTCTCATACAAAGGATATGCTATTAACATGCATATTCTTTGGCAGCATTTCCACATGCTTTTTGAACCAGGAAGGCATTTTTTATCTTGCTTTCATTTGAAAGGTGGAAAAGCTGTTTTTCCATTAGGGCAGATCATCAAGGGAAATAGTTCAGACTGGAAGAAATCAGTCACGGGAGTGTCAATTCAGCTGCACAGGGCCCCAGAGGAAGGACTGGAGGAGTTTGGCTCTGTCTGGACTTCATCTAACACAGCAGACTGTCCAGTCCTGATGGCTTTTTGGTGACATCCAGGGAGCCTGTGGGGATCTGTGGGGCAAGGTGAGGCTGGACGTGGCATGGAGAAAAAGGGACCAAAGCACCAGCCATGCTGCTGAGCACTTTGAACCTGTGACATGTGCTGGGTGCAGAGCCTGGCTCCTTCTGGGCTCAGTGAGATGCTTTTGGCAACAGAAGGGGTTCAGTCCCCTGTCACCTGGGCTGAGAGAAGCTCCCTGTAACCCAGGCCAGCCCTGCAGAGCTCAACTCTGCTTGAAGGCTTTGGCTCACACACTTGGGTTAATCTGAATTAGCAGATTTCTCCAGACATGAGTCTTTTTCTGCTGCAGCAGGAGGATGGATTTTTTTACCCATGTGGATGGATCCAGAAGGAAATTTCTGTCCACAGGAGGGGTTTGGAGCAGAGATGCAGCAGGGGGATTCCCCCCAGCTTAGCTGGCCACCCCAGGAAGGGGCTCTGTGAGGCTCTGACTTCCCTGTGCTCCTGGACACCCCCCAGCATGACTTTATCTTTTGGCCTAAACGAGTGTGCAGCTGTTTCACTGCCTGCTTTGGGCCTGGAACAAGTTTGCCTGATAATGTCTCACTTTGGCTTTCCCAGATCTGTTTGTTGGGAGTGATCTTGTACATCACCTTGTGCTGCCAACCTCATCTGCAGCCAGGAAAATTAATGGCCCCAGCTGGCTGCAGGTTTTTCCCTAGAGAAAGGGCACAGGTGAGAAGGGAAGGTGCCAGCAAACAGCCAAAATTGGGCGTCCTGGGAGATGGCTGGAGATGTGTCCCCTTTTCTCACACGTGCAGGCAGTGCCCTCTAGTGCTGCTGCCTTTTGGACAAAGCTGGGAATGTTAAATACAGAGAAAAACAAAGCTCTGGTCTGAGCTGACAGCACAGACAGATGGACATAAATCCCTAAATTCTGCCAGCACCCCGGGGGTGGCCGTGGTTGCCTTTCTCTCTGAGGAGCTGCATTGGTGGTGGCCGTGGTGAGGAGAAACTGGGACACTGTGGAGAGGTGAGACACAGAGGAAAGCCCATTAGACATTGGGATTTCCCCCTGGAATCACAGGAAGAACACAGATAATGGGTGGTGGGTCTGCAGGGATGTCCTCTGCTGGTGGTGCCTCATGTCCCCACTCTGGTGGCAAGGAAACCTCCAAACTTGTGGCACACTCAGGCTGGGGAGCTCCTTCACAACCTGTCACACTCTGCTGCCACCAGAGCACCACGTTTCAACCAACAGGTGATGACAGTCACACTCCTGGTGAGACAGGGGCCATTGGCAAAAATGGGGAGAAAAGTCAAATCTGTTTTGATTTAGGAAAACTACAATGTTAGTTTAGGCTGGAGACTTCTTTTGTATCTTTCTTCCTTTTATTTTTTCTACTAAGAAATGTTTTTTATTGTCTTGCAAGTGTTGAACATTTTATTGCTTCATTTTCATTCTTTGATCACAGTTTGTTTGTTGTTGGCTCCTGGCTCTAATCAGCTCTGCTTTCTGGAAGGGAGAAAAGGTTTTTATTTTCTTAATGCATGTATGTTTAATGAAAAAAGAAAGCCCAAAAACTCATCCTACCTCTGGCTTGAAGAAAATTTTCACTGGTACCCTTGGGAGGTGAAAAGCTTTTCTATTAAACACAATGAGAAAGGAAATTTGATCCATATGATTCCACACAGCCTCTTCCTTCTTATTTCTGGCAGCATTCTCAGAGGATGTCTTTTATCTTCATATCATCTTGGCTGACACCAGCTACAACCCATGTACTGCTCTCAACATACTTGAGCACAGTCTTGCTGCTGAAAACACCTCCCATTTCTCAGCCAGGAAGGTGTCATTTATTACTTCTACCCCACTGGTCTCTGGGGACTGAGTGGGGAGCAGGTTTCTTCTGTGTTAGTTGATGTAAATACACACAATTAAAAATTGCTGACTGCCTCTTAGAGATGGAGGCCAGTGGGAATGGGCAGACCCTTGGCACATCCCTCAGGGCAGAGTCAGGGCCAGCGGAGGTGCTGGAGCAGAGCTGTGCTCTGGAAAGTTTCCTCCCAGGCCCTTGCTGTGGAGGCCACAGCTCTGCCTCGTGGTCCCCCCACCCACACCCACAGAGTTCATGGATACCAGCAGTGAGGAGTTCCAGCACAGGCTGGAGATGTGTTCTGAGAAGTGCCTTAATTTTTCTAATTAATGCAATCCACGACAGCCAAGGTTTTTGTCTTCAACGAGTTCAAACTGGCTAAATTGCCTTCACTGGAAGATCCTTTCTGAAAGTTAGAGGACTGGATAACTCTTTGGTTGACATATAAATATCCTGGGTCATACCAAAAGAACAGGATTCAGGGTGTCTTTGTTTTGTGGATTCCTGCTGAAATTGATACTCTGATATTGATTCCCTGTGTAGATGGTGCCTCATTAACAGAAGAGCTTTAATCCCCCTGCAGCATCTTCCTTGGGCAGAAAGTAACTCTCTTTCCTTTCAGTGAGTTGAAGTTCTTAGTTAATACTCACTTTTCCTTAAATGATATTCCACTGGTACAGTAAATGATCAATTTCTCTTCCTTGTAACCAAGGTCAGGTGTGAGAGAATAATAGTCTCCTACCCCAGCCTGGCACACCATGGAAATGATTTATTGCTTTTCTAAAAGAGGATTCTTGACATTTTGAAAATGCAATGTAGTCCAACAGTAATTAAGCAAAAAGCAGGCTGCTGAACAATTGATTGCCACTGTCAGCAAAGCCTGATTAACTCAGATGCTTGAAGAACTGTTTCTGCCACCCATGAATTAAAGGTTAGTAATTAAATTTATGGGCCATGGCCACTGTCTTTGGATGGCACTTCACTTATAAGCATCCCAATGAAGAATAATCAGATAGAAAAAACCACAGGTTTGTTACCTCAAAGGCTTTTTATTGAGAGACAGTGAAAACTGGCAGAGGATTGTGCAGCTCCATCAGCCATTGGGTGACTTCTGGCCAGAAAAAGCACCTCTGGCAGGACTGATATCCTGGCAGGGTGTTGGAGCCTTGTTGAAGCTGAGAAGTAGAAACTTGACTTGAACAGGAGAATTTTACTTTGAAAGGACAAACATTAGTAGTTGTCTCTTCCACTTGGAGCCTTCAGGATGGGTTCCTGACCCACCAGCCTGAGGCACAAAGCTAAACTGGATACAGAAGCCACTGGCTGAGTTCTCCCAGTGATGGGAGAGGCCAGGCAGTGATGGCAGGAGCTCTTCTGCAGGAGCTGGTCACAGTCACAGCTGCTGCCAGGATTTTGGGCCCTCATCAATGTGGAAAACATGATGGACAGCAACTGCCTTGAAAAATCACTGTAAATCCAAGGGACATTGTGGTGTTCCAGAGCCTCACGCTTCAGGTCCTCCCTTGTGCTGGCTGAGCAACATGAAAGACTTATGGCAATTTATGGCACTTTTCCATCCTTTAAAAAGACCTACATTTATGACTTAGATGTTTGAGGTTTCAGGTTCCCCTTTGGGCTGCCTCATCTGGGATGCACCAGCCCCAGGGTAGCCAAAAGACAGGGTTTGTGCCCAACCACTGGGATGTGACAAATATTTCTGTGAAACAGCACTTTGGGATTTGGGAAGCCATGGGTTTTCACTGGATTCATGAAAGCTGTGCCTTCATCATGCAGGTTTATTGTGTGTTTGTTGAGATTAAGGAGGTTTTGGGAGATGCCAGAAGTTCTGTTCCTGAGCAGAAGATAACAGATGTTATTTGATTGCTTTGACAGTCTTAAGGCATTGTTTTTGCAGGTTTCTTCCCACCACTGGGCTGTCATTCTTCATGAAAGCAATGTGAATTTAATTGCAAGGCTATGTTGACTCCTGCAGAAGCACTTTATAGTCTCATTTTCACATTAGGATAAAAATGAAAAAAAAAAATCAATGCATAATGATTTTTGCAATCTGCCATCCTCTTGGGTGAAACTCATCCAGAACAAACTAAGGAACAGTAAAAAAACACTTCTTCTATGAAGAACCAACTCTGCTCATTACACAATGAAGATTTCTGCAGCTTCTCCCCCCTTCCAGCCAGCCTTGACAGACACATTTAAAATCCTGCATTTTACTGACAGCAGCTCAAAAAAATCCAGTGTGACAGAGCTCGTGCTGCACCTTCACTGTTATTTTCCCTCATGAACACATGCCTGCAAACCCTCCTGTGCATTCAGAAGGTGTTTCCACAACAGTTGCAGTGTTGGATTAGCAGCAGGATCAGGATTAGCTCCCTCGGGGGTGCAAACACAGCATCTAAACGTGCCCATTGCCACCAGGTTTTCTCTAGCACGAGTTACCTCTCCTGCTAATTGCAGCCCAGATCCAAAGCAGCAGAAATCTCATGGGATTTTTCATGATTTGGGGTTGATTTTATTAGGGTTGTGGGAATGTCATACTGCTGGCTTTCCAATTTTGCTCTTAGGCTCTTCTTAACTGATACCCGCACTGAATTTTTCTTTCTTCTGTATCCAAGCAAGGGGTTTTGGTCCATCTTATGGCACTTTCAGGACTCTCTGCCTGGTGGTATTGCTGGTGGGGCTCCATGATGAGCACACACAGCTCTCATCTCACACCACAAGAACATAAAAATGTCACCATGGGGCAGACAGGGGTGGCCAGGGATATGTGGCCAAGGCAGCAACATTCACTCATGCAGTCTGAATGAGATAAATAGGCTGTGATTCACATTTCCATGGGTTTGTACACATTCACACAGCTGTACTGAAAGGAGAAGAAAGAGTTATTTATGATGTGTTCTGAAATATAAATTATATCAAAGTCAAAGCTCAGGGTAATTGCTGCTGAAGTAGATCCAAAGGTTGGCATTATGATTAAATAGTGCTGCTGCCTTTAAGGGGAAATCTAGTTACAGACAAACAACATGGAGGTCAGCAACAAAATATAATTCAATTCCTAGCTACGAATTAATGAATGTGCTTTAGATTAATTTAAATCCACAAAGAGACTTTGTGTTGCAGAAATATTCATTAGGAAGTTTACTAGATTATTCCTCTGGCAGGGGTTCAGCTTTCAGCACTCCTCCAGGTGAACCCACTTCACACACAGCACAAGAAATGTGCCAGTTTTCCTTACCAAATCCATCTGTTTTGGGTTTTGGTGCTCTCCCACTGTTGCAGCTGGCCTGTACAATGCCTGTCACAGCTCACCAGGCTCTGAACAGGACATTTGCAGGGAGCACCAGCAGGATGACAGGCTCAGGGCTGTTTGAGCTCAGTTTGATTTGGTAGCAATGAGGTAACAGTGAAATGGAACCCAAAAGCCCTGCTGGAGACACCATCCAGGGAGCAGCTTTCCAGCTTGGCTCTGGGATTGTGGCCTCTCTGCAGAACACAGGTGTCAGAGGGGCTTAGGTGTGTCCTTGAAGGTTTTCTGGTTTAATGAGGCTCTTCCCAACCTTATGAGGGTGTGTACTGGAAGTTTTTTCTTTTTGGGGATATTTGGAGACTTTTCTCTGTTATAATAGTCACTGGCCACCTTCCTAAACATGCAAGGAAAAGAGCTGATATAGCCAAGGACTGTCCAGGGGAGGAAAATAAAATAAAATAAAATGTTTTCAGCGGTCACAGGAGGGGATGAAGTGGGGACAAGTCACACCAGTGGGTTCACAGGCCTGCCAAGGGGTGCTGAGCCCCAGTCCTGCCTCTGGGAATGGTGCCAGGGTGGGAAGGGCTCCTCAATCCCTTCCCTTCTCTGGAGGGAGCTGGGGCTGGGGGCACTGTGCTGGCAGGAGATGAAAGCAGCTCTGGCACTGCCTTTGCTGTCCCTGTCATGGTGGTGAAGGAGGCCTGGGTGGCCAGGACAGGAGGCCACCTGCTTCCTTCCACCTCCTGTGACCTTCATTTGCTTCCTCCCACTGCTGGAGGGATTTATGATGTGCCTTTACAGGGCAGAAGGCTACACTTGAAATAAGATGGACAGACCCCTCTGTGCTCACTCACAGCTTCTGTGGCTTTGGGCTGCAAATCAAACCATGAAGAGCACAGAGGGCATGGAGGAAGAGCAGACAGCACCTCCCTAGAGTGAAATATTGGGATTCTGACCCCCAAAACAGACAGTTCTGAGCTGCAGAGACAGGCTGTGCTCAGCCCTGTGCCTGTCCTGTGCAGGAACCTCCAGCACAGGTGACTGCTGGCCACAGGAGCCACCACCCACTCCTTGTGGGTGACACTGGGAGCTTGTGGCATTGCTCACTGTCCCCAAAGCACTGCAGGCAAAGCTGTTCCAACTCCATCCACCGACTCAGACCCAACACTTGGCCACATGTCCTGAGCATAGCTGGGTGCATTTTCTGTGGGTTTACTTTTAATTTTAATTTTGTTTGCTTGTTTTTTTTTTTTTGTTTTTTTTTTGTTTTTTTTTTGTTTTTTTTTTTTAAGCAGAACACGTTCTGCCACAGCTTGATATGGTTTACTGCAGAGAGCTGCCCTAGCCTCAGGTAGCCTCACCCTTCCCAGCCTTCTACTCCAGGGGCTTTTGCTTTCCTGCAACACCAAGATCTTGTGCCACAGAAGCCAGCAAGCAATAACTCATAAGCCATTTTTAGCTCCTTTCAGCTCACAGTTAGGAGCTTGAGTGGAAAACATTTACTGTGGACAAGCAGTAGCCATCAAAACTGGGCCTTGCCTTCCAAGCACTGTGGTAATTTCTCACCCATAAGTTTCACTCATTATTTATGGTAGAAAATCAGCTGCAGCAATTTAGGATCCTCAGCATTTGGTTTCCTTCACCCTTGTGTATACTTAGACCTCAGGGAGCAGGTAGAGACTCTTCCACTCTCATAACAGGTGATTTCCAGTGACCAAAGATTTGGTTCTGGGGTTTCTGGAAGGCTCTCTCTTGGCTGAATATGGGCTTTTTTTTTTTTCCAGGCACCATTCACATCATCCCTGGGGTCCCTGTGGAGATGCCACAGAATGAAAATCCCTGCCCTGGGGTAAAGAAGCAGGTGGACTAGGGCAAGAATCTCCTTGTATGGCAGCTCTGATTCAGAGAACAAGATTCATCTCTGGCATGAAATGGTATAGCTCAAATGAAGTCAGATAATATCTGCTCGAAATGAGATGCTCTAATTTCCAAGCAGCAGGAAAAGCAGCTCAAGTTGCTCAGCTGAATCTTTCCTTTTGAGCACTAAGCAAGCAGCAGAAAGAGGGTGGTGAAGGCAAATCTGCTTGTGCTGCTCCTGAGGATCACAGCCCTGATCCCACCCTCTGAGATTTAATTCATATTCATTCAGTCATGAGTCCCAACTTCCCTCTTTGTGGGTGCTGTAAATTGTCTGTAAGCTTTCCCAGGAGATTTCCTCTCCAGACCTAAATGCCACGGTAACATTTGAGCTGTGCACCTGTTCCCAGCAGAAGCATTTCAGGGCACTTCCAAAACACTAATTTAATATCCTGGCAGTCCCCAGGACAAGTGTGTGTGCCTGTTATCAGCATGTATCTACTATCTATTACCTAAATATGTTAAAGGGGCAACATGATATTGTAACCCTGTCCTTTAAACAGCCTCATGATGGAAGGACAGACCTGTGTTGACAGTGTTGCAGATGCTTGATTCAAATGGAAGTTTATTAAAAAACTATTAGAATTTTGAAGGACTATTTTACTAAGAAGTAGAAGAAATCTTTAATTAAATCTGAGACTGCAGTGAGAGGAAACAACAAGAGTGTGAATGTTTGAAATAAGCAGCACACCATAATAGGTTCAGGAAATAGATGTTTTGGGCTCATGGAGAGTTCTCAAAATCTATAAAATTAATTGAATAGGAACAAAAGTAGTGACTCCCAAGGAAAAAATGGAGCAGAGAAAGCTTGGTTACTTGGCTGTTGCTGTAAATTCTGGCTCAGTTTCTCTTCCCACTGGCACCCCTCTCTGGAGGGCAATCCCCTGGTGTCACCACATCTCCCTTGGCACAAGGCCAGTGGTACCTTCCCCTCTCTGGATGGACATTTGGGCTCCTGCAGCTCAATCAGCTGGGAGATAGAGAGGGAAGCAGAGACACCGTCCCATGAAAAACATCCTTTTGAGAGGTCTCACCTGCCACCAAAGCATTCCCAAAATGCTGAGTGCTTTCTCTCCATGGGCACTTGGCTTTTTCTGTGGGTTTACTTTTTATTTTAAAGTAAATAAAAAGGGGGACCTGGGATGAGCTGCTCACCTCCACTGCTGGCAGCTCCAGACACGTGCCCTTGTTCATGGAATGAAGTCTCACCTGCAGGTTTGCAGCCCCTGGGCTCTGTGTGTGGGTGTTCACTGACCTCTCCTGGCCAGACCCAGGCAACTCCCAACCTCAACCCCTTCCCTGGGAAAACATCCCTGCTGGGAAGCAGCCACCGGGCACAACTTCCAGTTAAAAGGCAACAAAAGAGGCAGAACCAACCCTCTGGGGGCACCTTCTGAGGTGTCTTTAACAAACTAAAAGCATCTGTGATTGTGAGTTATTGTTGCAGAAATAAATCACAGTAAAGGGACAAAGGAGACCTGGAAGCATCCAAAAATCCATCTCAGTCCTACGGTCCTCACTGGGGAGAATTTAGGGGTAAAACTGAGGGCTGCAAAATGATGCCTGTGAGGAAACTGAGCAACCTGGGAAATATTAAATAAGTATTAGGAAGAAAGGAGAAAATCCAAGAGGTTATCACATGCATTTGAAAGGGCATCATTCCCTGAAGGAATCTGGAAAATCTCTTAACTGCACCATGTAGGGCCATCTGTAAAAACCTGTATGAAAAATGGTTGTGGTTATCGTGCAGTTGTAGTAAGAATTCAAATAAGCAGCAGTAATTTTCCTGACAAGATAAGCCAAACATCTCCCTATTCTTATGGCTGTCTACAAATTCCTCTTATTTATGTAACCATCTCAAAATACCTCATTCAACTGATATTTCTCAGCTGCATATTTCAGCACCTGCACCTCACAGCAGAGTTGAGCTGTAAGCTGGAAACTCACATTTGCTTTCAGGAAGGGACAGCACTCACCCCTCTGCAGCTCCCTGGCAAAGCTCTGGGTCCAAACAGATCCACATCTCCCTTCTCAGCTTCATCATCTTCTTCTTTTTTTTTTTTTTTAATTTTTTTTTCCTGCTGGAAGACAAGGAGGATTAGCTAAACCTATAGCTTAAATATTATAATTAATTGGTGCTTTTTGATTTTTTTTATATGCCTTCTGCTGCTATGCTAAAAGTGGGCTTTCTTTGTGTGAGAAAGCCTTTGTTTGCCTGAAGCAGGCTTTTCCCACCCCTGCATAAATAGCACTTTGAAAAATTGCATCACAAAACCCTCAGCACTGGGATTTTAGAAAAAGAGCCTGAATAGCTGGAACTTCACATAGCTCTGCAGCTGGGAGAGCGTGGCTTTCATCTGACAGGCTGTTTAAGGATGGTTTGACCTCTCTCTTCCTTTACATGCTGGGAGTTAACTTCTCCTGTAAGTGTCCAGCATAAATTATTTTAATGCAAATTTTCTTGTCAAAACTACAAACAGACATTTGATCAAAGGTCAGCTCTCCTTTGTGTTCCTGTTTGATATAGAAATTTCTATTTCATCTTTGACTGTCATGGTCAGTTAAGGGAACTGTTGCCTGATGGGAAATTACTGATGCATTTCATGTCCTCTCTCCAACAAGGCTTTCACCCCCCTTTTCATATCTTATGGGTGTTTTAATTTGACTATGTTTTTATTTTTTTAATGGAATAGTTAAATTAGCTTTGAAAAATGCCGTGGTATTATAGTGAAAATTGTCTGCTTTTTAAACTGAAGCTCAATTTACTGCTGTTTGATACCCTGATCAAATAATTACTATTCCCTTCCTGCTGGTTATTTCATGCTTAACTTGTGGATTTTTATTTTTTTTTTTAATGGGACAGTGACTGAAGAACAGGAATTGGAGCAAAAGGAAGGTTTTTGGAAAGTTTTGTATGTATTTGTTGAGGTTCTTTGGCTCTGCTGTATCCAAGAGAGGCTGGGGAGCCTGGAACTCACCCAGACCTGGGGGAGCACAGTGCAGGGGTGAGTGCTCCTGGTCCCATCCTGCCCCAGCTTTGGCATTTTGGGCTCTGAGGGGAAGATGCTGAAGGGAACTGCCCACACCAGGACTGGGGAGGATGCAGAAAATAGCTGGGGAATTATCCCAAAAATAACATTTGTATCCATACAGACTCTCCCAAGAGATATTTTCTTCTTTTCTCGAAGCAGTTCCATGGTTTAACCAGACTATCCAGGCTGTTTGCCTTTCCAAGCCCCTTGACTAACAGTCCCTCTTTCCCCATTCGCTTTGCACCCGAGTCCCGAGATTTAGCATCAGGGCACCTTTGGGGAATTTCACCTCAGGGCAGGGGAATTTCATTTTAGAGCTGTGGCTCTCAGGCTAAGTCTCCAGGGGTGTAAAAGGCTGACTCCCATGAGGCTTTGAGGTGCTGCACCTACATGATTTACTTAAAACAGCACAGGAGATTTCTGTCAAAGCAGAGAATTGAACCCAGCTCCTCCTGTGGCCAACACCCCAATTCCCATTTATCACCCCCCTGCCGCTTCTTTGGAGCTCTTCACAGTGTGTAAAGTCCCCATCTAAATCCTTGTAGGATTTACAACCTTGTAGGATTTACAGCAGCAAACCACTGCTGCTGTGTCCCTTTATGTTTCTCTATGCAAGTGCAGAGACGTGTCTGTGGCTATGGGGCTGGCAAACCCTGGTGAGACTGGAGAACCAAAACCCAGGTCATGATTAATGTTCACTGTCCAAATCTAGAGCCATTTTGGGGGGCCTTGCCTGTTGAATAGTTGTGAAACCCATCTCCCTTGGGGTTCTTCCTGATGTGCACCATGCCTGTTAATTAAGAAAAACACTGGAGCCATAAGCCCATTTAATGAGGTGAGTGGCATAATTAGACACCACCCTCTGGGAAATGTGAGACACATTTTAGCCTTAAGAGAATGTTGCTTTCTTATGTAAAAATACTTAAGGCCAAGGCTTGAAGACCTTGGACTCATGACAGAGACACTGCCTCCTCCTCCCCACAAGGCTCAGGTCTGAGTTCCCAAAGACCTGAAGTTCTTGCTCTGCTCTGTAGCTTTGCAGACCTCCCCATTTAATGAGCATTTTCCGGTGGGTTTGATGGAGCAGGATGTCCAGAGCTGCTGATCCATAACTCACTCTGCCAGGTTGTGTCTCCTGCCAGCAAAAAGTCTTGTAACCAATTTGCCTTCTTTCTTGTGTCTCCTGCTGTAACCTTCAAGCACACAAGCTGGTTCCTTTGAGATGGAGAGGGACACGAAGCAGCCTGGATGCACAGAGCTCTCCCCTGCCAGGGAAGTCTTTGTCCTTCCCGTGTCTGGGATCAAGTCACTTCTCATTTATCCAGCAGCAACATCTACCTGCGATGTCCCAGCTCTCCTCATGGGTGACAGTGACACCAGATGGCAGCAGTGGCCTTCGGATCCAGCTCTGGCTGAAGATGCTGGCAAATGTTCCTCTGCATCCCAGCTTTTTCGAGGACAGCTTCCCTCTGTACTTTCTTTCAGCTCAATCAGTTCCTGCATGGGCCCTCAAAATGAAATTGCATCGAGCATCTACATGCTGTAGTTATTTAGTGTGTCAAAATGACACACAGGGGCCAACTTAGAAAATCAGGAAAGAGAATTCCTATCTTCAGGTGTGCTTTAATTAATCACTTTGTGGCTTTGATGCTGCACTGACAAGTGAAAGCAAAGACCATTTTTGAAGGTCATGGGAATTTTGGGGTGCCTGGTTAAAGTGATTGCTAACTGACCATCTTAGGAGCTCCCAGTGTGGGTAAGTGAGGATTTGTGGCATCCTGCATCTTCAGCCCTTGGTCTCATGAGGCTTTGGAAGATGCTGGATGGCTCTGGCTTCATCATTTTAGAGCCTCCTGTCCAGTGTGCCCTGGCACCAATCCTGCACTGCCACTCCTGCCTGCCAGGCCCACAGAGGGGTCAGCACTGAAACTGCAGCAAGGACCAAAAGCTGGGCCAGGACACACAGGCTGTGTCTTTTTGAGATGCCCTCACCTAACAAAGCTCCTTTGCAGGAGTGGAATATGAGGTTCTGAATGCATTTTTTTAATGATGATGCCCAAATATTTATTGAATTCCTTTTAATTGATCTGGAGGCTATCAATTTACCTGTTAGCCACTCCAGAAATTATTACTGTACTAACTGTAAACAGGAAAAGAGGATACCCAGCTTGGATGACTGATTGTTCTGTGTGCTGGGGCAGAGAGTTGCAGCAAAGAGAAAGAACAGAGCCAAATCCCACTGACTGAGGGAACGCTTTTAGTGATGGACAAAAATGAAGAAAGCCCAATAAGAGCCATGTTCATTCCTCAGAGTTTGGAATGGGACCACAATCAACTAAAATGGTGCTAAGTAATTCACACTGGCACGCTTTAAAACAGCTTTAAGCAGCTCAGCAGTGAGAATTGTTTGGTTCAACAGAGGAGCTAGACTTCTTTAGGCTAAACAAGAGGAATACTGATATAGACCAGGAATTCTGCTGGGTTTTTCCTCCTAGATACTAAATTACATTTTAACTTCTCTGCTACTCTCACAACCTGGTTTGCAAACAGAAACAAACCATTACAGCTTGATTTATGCAGGGCAGTAACCCTGCAAGTAGCAGGATAGGAGACCTGGGCTCAGTATTCTCTTTACCTGTGCCCAGGAGCTTGGGAAAATTCAAATTTTAAGGAAAAACCCCTGGAGTCAGGAAAACCTCAGAAAATCCACTAATCCTGGATTGCAGTCTTAGTTCACTGGGCTGGTCTCCAGGTGTGCCCATGGGATGAGCATGGAGGGGCCAGGAGGGGCTGGGATGGATTCCTCTCAAGGGGCTGTATCAGAGTATGGAACATGAAGCTCCTTCAGACAGGACTGGCAGTGTCTCCTACACACTGCTGTCTTGAAAACCTGATTTAGCTCACTAGATACCTCTTATTGCCTTGAGCAGAGATCCTTTCCAGCACCAGGCAGAGTGGACTGGAGCCTACTCTGGAGTTAGTAGCTCTTAAACCAGCTCTGTAACCTGAGAACAACTGGTGGCACATGACGAAAACTGTGGGTGCTCACAAGTGAAAGAGGAGCTTGCAATAGCTTTAGATACAACAGTGTTGTGGCTTTGCAACTTGGGATGCTGAGAAGGTGCTGCAGCATATTGCCTTGTAATAACATGAAGCAAAAGCTCAGCAGAAAGTCTGTGAACCAGATAAGATTGATTAAACAATTTCTAAGCAACGGGGTTGCACATAAAAATTTTATTAAAACCTCAAGTGCTAAATTTATTTCCTGGGTCTGTCACCGCTATTTTTTTTCAGTAGTGATAATTACTACATTAGAAATTAAATGAACCTCATATACTACATCTTTCAGACCTCCTAGGAGAGTTGTGAAAGTGATTTAGGGAAGTGCATTTGCTATTGCGCCTAATCAAGTTACAGTAATTGTCACCTATAATTTTAACTTGACTGCTATGTGTTTAACAGGAAGCTTTACCTTTGGATTTTTTGTAACTGAGCTTCTTTGGGACTGTTTTTCTACTTCCCATCCTCTTCCAAAACCCACTGGCAGAAGACAAATCATTCCATACAGCTGTGCAGTCAACAGCATTGCTGTTTGCAACCACATTGTCTTCTTCATCAACCTGATGTGTTGCAGCATCAGATGATGTTCCTTGTGACACCAAGTTGTCTCCCTTGAGAGTCTGATCACAGCTGTGTAGTTATGAGTGGCAATAAAGGATCTTTCTGGGCCGAGGGGCTCCTTAACAAGACTGCAGGTATGACTAGCCTGGTGTTTGGTCAGAGATACAGCCACAGACTTGACCCTGCTTTGTATTTTGGAGATGCTGGGTCATGTGCAGCCCTCTTTAGAACAGCATTAGTAAGTCCCTTACTCTGATTCCCCCAGCCAGACCTCAGCTTGTTTCCTTAATGAGCTCTGTGGGGCAGCAGGCCAAAGGGTTTGTAGATCTGCAGGTGAGTCACAAAGTAAGATACAATGGAGACAAAGGTGTTCCACTGCTTCTCAGCAAGAACCCAAGCTGCTGGGTTGGGAGCTGGGCCAAGAGTAGGCTTGTGGAGGCTGTTATTGCCTCCTCCCAAACATGTGCAGCAAGTGTATTGCACAGGATCCCTCCTGTGCTTTGAGGTCAGGGCAGTCACTCTGGTCATTCATCTCTAAAACCAGATTGCCTGCTCCTCCTGCCCTTTTCTTGCTAAAGAGATGTACCTGTGTACACATATAGAGATGTGACTGCAGTCTGCAGCAGGACAAGGTTTCTTGTGGGCTCAGGGAGATGGCAATGATCATGAGCATGGAAACTCTAAATATGAGTCACAACAGCGATGGAAGAATGGGACTGCTTCTGACTGTATTCATTCAACACAGCAGAATACTTGCCCTCCTGAAGTCCCACAATATATAAAACTTGTTCCATTTTGGCTGGGATCAGGCTTTTCATTTTTAGAGAGTCTTTTATGGAGCATTAAAGATCCAGAAAGGCTATATTATGTTGATGCAATTAAAGGAGGTTACTCGAAACTATTTTATCACTGTAACACTCATAGAAATTACTGTGCTTGTGTGGCTTTGTGCTGGCACTCTGGAGCAATGTGTATGGAATAGCAGTAACCTTGTCCCTGAATAATTCATGTTGTTTGTCAGCCACTTCTTAAGCCTTTCTGCTTAACCAGAAGATTAGCATTTTTGTTGCCTTTTTTTTTAATCAAAGGTTTGGGGTGGGGGGAAGGGAGAGTGTCAGTTTTCTTTTTAACTTACTTTAAATACTTTCCCAGGCTTTAAGTAGGCACCATAATAATTCAAACTGGGATATTTTGGTCTTAGAAGTATTTTAGCTGGCTCTTAGGCCTGCTACATTATACAACATTCTGGTAAATCATGAATAAGCTGAAAGGCTAGAGAGCTTTTTTTCTAATTTCTCAAGGGTCCTTTTACTACCTAATTTGTTTTCATCCTATGTTATTTACTGACTAACTCTAATCAACATTTCTGGTATTGTTCCAGTCCACAAGTGTGGGAAGGTTTGGCAGGTAATGTGTGGCAGTGCAGGGAGGCTGAAAGATCCTGGCCTTGAAATGAATATTGCTGCTTGGAAATTGGACTGCATTCATTACATGCTGCCTTTCTCCTGAGCTTTTTCTTCGATAAAGGATGCTCCACTGCTGTAAAACAGCAAAGCTCTGTTAGGTTCTGAAGTGATGCTGAGGTGCACAGCTGCAGTTCAGAAATACTCAGCCTCAAAATCAACAGAATGGAGGTGAAAGTCAAGGGTCTGGCTCAGAGCAAAGTGAGGGGGAAATGCCAGCCTGGGCAAATACAGAGATGGGGTGTGTTTTCTTTGCTTCCACCTTAGGGTCGTGCAAAATAATCTTTGGTTTTTTTTGGTTTTGGCTTTTTTTGTTTGTTTGTGTAAATTAAAAATGAAAATTTTAATTAGTGATGCCATTAAGCATCCATCCTGTATTCCTCATGGAAAGAGCCCAGCAGAGGTAACCCAGGGGGTTTGCCATACACTGGATGCTGGGATGTAGGCAGCCCACTGTCCTGGCCTCTTGTCTGGGAGCTGCTCCTGACCCAGAAGTCACTAAAGTAGTGACACATCCCCTTTGTCTGTGGATCTGCACCAGTCCTTTGTGTCTGAGCAAACTAAAATCACTGGCATGCAGCAGCAGCCAAGTCCTGCTGGCAGGAGTGTGTCACTGAAGGGGAGAGTGTTTGGGCTGTGGTGCTGACACATTTCACAGAGAAATGCTGATATGTGCAGCTCTGGGCAGATTTGGTGAAGCAGAGCTTGGAGTGAGATCACTGCTACAGGACACAAATTCCCTGTCTCTGCAAGGCATCTCTGCTCTCCGCTGCTCTGTGTGCTCCCTTTATTTTCTCTGCTCTTTCTTTCACTCTGAATTTTCAACTGACACATCAGGTAAGGCCTGGCAGGGGATGAGGTGGCAGAAATCAGGACATGGCCCCAGCTGTTGAGTGTGGACTGCTGTGGTGTGACATTCACACCTTCCTCTGGCACTCAGAGTTGGCTCATCTCCTCTTTGCCATTGCTAATTCTTTTGTTTCCCTCTCTATGTTGTAACATTTAAGAAAGAAAACCGGGATGCTCTTTTTTGGAAGAGACTCCTGTGTTAAATCCCAAACTTTGCAATACGAACTTTCCAGTCAAGCTAATTTTCCCAAATGCTGGCACTGAGTTTCTCCTCCTTCCATCACCCTTCTCGTGGAGCTGCAGCCTGCTCTGCCAGGAGCAGTGCCCAGCTCCCAGCGAGCCGCGGCAGCTCCGCCTTTCACTCGCTGCTGCTCTGGGCTCGCTGGGGACCCTCTCTGCTCCTGTTCCACTCTTGTGCCACTATTCCAACCTCCCTGCTGAGCAGCTGTCCTCAAGTCACGTCAGGTAAGCTTAGCTATGCATTGAATTCCGGGAGCGGAACTAATCCCACATTTCAGCTGGAGAGGAGAACAATGAGGCAGGAGCTAAGCCTGGCCCCTGGCTCGGAGGTAAAGGGTTTAATATATTAGTTGAAAAGGATGCTTTACACTTAAGAATGTGTGTTGTATCTAATTCCAGGTCTATCTCTGTTTAGCTGAATGACAGGCCTACATATTTCATGGAAAGTAGATACAATACATAATGTATTGCATATATGCCCAAATTATGTTTAACGTGTGTATGCTTTGGTCCATTACTCCTGACATAAAAGCTGCAATGCCAAGATCAATAGTTGGCATATAAATTCAGGAGGACATAGAGGACTACTACCATTAACCCACAGGAGCCCTCCTCAACAAATATATCCTTTTGCTTTCCCAACTGTTGATATTTCAGCCACTGAAAGAACTAAGTTCTGTCCCAAGTTTCATTTCCACTACTCTGTGGAGAAATGTCTGGCTTATAGTGAATTTTCACCCAGCATTTCCTTTGCCTCCAAGGGAAAGTGGACAGAAATGAGTTTAATTTTTTTAAATGATAAAAGGATGAACCTTTATTCAGATCTGAATTTATAAAATCCTTATTTATAAAGATTTGAATCTTTTAGCTGAGTGGCTATGCTGTCTGCTAAAAATGTTACTTTATTGTCTTACCAGGTCCCCAAAGTGCAATTCCAATCTTTGGCAAATAGAGGAAAATTTTAATTTCCCCTGATTTGAAATGTAAAAAGAGTGGTAAATAAGAGGCTCTGCCCTGAGATCTTGCCTGCACAGTGCATGCTTGAAATGCGAACAGTCTCTGCAAGGAAAGAAGTGGCAATAAAATGACTTTCCATTTTGGCATTTGTACTATTGCTACTATTAGAAAAAGAACCAAACTCAGAGTTTTTCATGCCTGTGACAAGCAAGCATGACAAATCTGAAAATGAGTTAAGACATTCTTTCCTTTTTCCCTGCCTTTCAATTCCTGGGCTCCTCATGTGGTGGACAAATTTTCCCTTCCTGTTTGTTTGGGGCAGCAGGAGAGAAAGGTCATTCCCTGCAGGGGAGGAGCCCTTGCCAAGCCAGGTGTGGGCAGGGAAGGCTGAGCCTGCTGAGGAGTTGCTGCAGTGGCCTGAAGATTTCACAGGGCTGGCCCAGCCAGACCAGTTTGTACCCTGGCTGATCAGCAGATTTAGTCCTGGAGGCACAAGCAGGCTTTAAAAAAAGGCAGATGTGCAGTGATGGATCCTCCAGGGTGGGTGCTTTCCTGATCCCTAGTGTGACTGACCTGGATTTCCTGTGGGAATTGTACGTCCTGTGCTTGCCTGGCATGTGACTTGGGCAAATCAATGAATAAGAATCCTGATTTTCAATTCCAATGTGGCCTTCAGTGTTTTCTCTTAAACTTGTGGAGCAGACCAAAGTAATTAAGTTTCAATATGAATGCATGTTACAGAATGATAATACAGATATCTATATATGAATTTCTACTTTTATTTATATGACAGTTTATCAAAACACTCTAGGGATGTGCAGTAGTCAAGGTAGTGGTTTTTGGTGCAATTTTTAAAACGTCGGAATTGAAACTTTGGACAGCCTTCCCCTTGCTACCCAACAGCAAAAGGTGAATGTTCTGTCAGGTCTCAGTATAATATAAACCATTTAATCCTAACTATTTTTATTTGGAAAGCTCTTCTTTATTCTACTAGGTTAAGGAGCAGGCATGTTGTCTCAGCACAGTTAAATCCCACAGCTTATTACCATGAAATACATAAGCTCAGAGGATATGAAAGTGTTCCATCCAAGAGGATATGAAAGTGGGCTGCCCAGAGAGAGTTCAAGGCCTCCTGTGTGTGGAACACAGTTCCAGGCTTTAAAGCTGTGCTGTGTCAGGACTTTGGAGAAGGCACTTTTCCAAATGGCCTTTTAAACTTGCAATTATCTTCCATCAGTGATTGAGACAGACCTGTAGTGGAGAAATGAAAACACTGAGAAGAATTCAGTTTGGAATATGAATTCCTCTCCTTCAGAGGTGCAGTGGCAGGATGTGTGGGGAAGTGCAGCCAGGTACACTGTGACAAGCCCAGGGACCCAAGAGCAGCTTAGTCACCGAGGCTTTAGGAGCCCAGAGTGGGTGGCAGGTCTGTATCCCAGCTGGCATCACCACAGATCTACTGCTGCTGGAATCTCCTAAAGCTGACTGACAGCAGCTGGACACAGCCTTATCTGGGAAAAGAATGAGTGAGCAAAACCTGTGTGGCCTTATTTGTTGGTCCTGGGGGTCAAATGATGGAAAAGCCCACTAGTCATCTTGCTGCTTTAGATTTCAGAATCTGTCATCTTCTTTTTTGTATATTCTATTGCAGTATTTGCACATAATTTCTAGGAATCCAGCCACTGTCTGTCTTCCAGTTATCTTATTCATTCTGGACCTCAGCTCAGTGTCCCTTGATTCAATAATAAAGATACTGACAACAAGGAGAAAGTAAAAATTGCCAATAAACAGAAAGACGTAAACTGAAGTTTTACAGTCAAATATTCCAAATTTAATATAATCATAGTCCATAGAATATAAATGATGCAGCTGAATTTGGATGAGGCAAGTAAATATGGGAAGCTATTGAGGTATCTGTAACACACCCATTATTTCACTATTTAAAAAAAATAAACTAATGCCTTATATTAAAACTATTCCCTTATGGAAATTGACAAATGGGATTTTCCTCTATTATCAAAATGGCTACATTATCCATGACCTTCTCTAGGATGGTAAGATTGTTTCTAGTTGTTGCCTTTCTGCATTCTGAGTAAATATCACACTGCTCCATCTTTTCATATAGTACTGACTCAAAATAGCCATTAAAAGTTAGAGGTCTGAAATGTTTGTTTTTAAGCTACAGGATTTCTGAGATTTAAAAGGAACTCCGGTGTATTAAGCTTCCAGTTTTCTTTAGGCTGAAAGGATGAAGGGAAATGCTACATTCCTTCCTATTGCAGCTCTGGGGATTCTATGTTTTATATTCAAATTCTTAAAAATGCAAAAAAAAAAAAAGTTACTGAAGAGAGGAAGAACTCAAAAACATACCAGCTCTGAGTGATGACTTCAGAAAAGCCCAGGGGTACAGGATGGTGTTGAGTAATTCAAGTTTACTTTCTGCTAAAAGATCCCTCTGGCTTCACTGGCTCCTACAATTAAGGAGGAAAACTAGTTCGCTCCTGCCTTTCTTGGCTTGTTCCAGGCAGAAATGGCACTTTATTTTTGCTGTAACCTTTCTCTATCCATCAGTGTTTAGGAAGTGGCTGCCCCTTTCCCACAGTTGATCAGTTTGCATCTACAGCAGTGCAATAAAGTCCCAGTTCTCTGCTGTCACTGGCCAGGCCAGCAGTGACATATTTCTGTGGGGGCTGCTATGGGTTTGTCCATGCAAGCTGCAGAGTTTCAGTAACACACATGCAGGCAGAAGGAAAAATGGATGGAGGAAAGAAGGGGCAGCAAGATGTCATTGCTCTCCTCTGTTCTTAGCTGTGCCATCATTGCAAGGGTCTGTTTGATCTGGGCTGTCTGGAATTAGAGAGGACATAGCCAGAAGAGCTTGGAGATGAGGTTGAACCACTTGTTCAAACCCTGGAGACAAGGGCAGAAACACACCTTTTCCTGCTCTGGATGGGGCATTATTTGACATCTGTGTGTGGTTTGTTTTACAGAGTGACCAGGAAGATCAGAGTGACCAGAGGTCATGTTTGTGGGCAAGAGGGATTTTAGAGATTCCAGGTCTGATATGCAGTGTTTGTTCCAAAGAGCTGGGAGCTGGTTATTTTTTAAATGCTTTTTGCTTAAAAATGAAATTTGCTTAAATTTTTAAGTGCTTTTTGCTTAAAAATGCTGCTTTTAAACACCATTTTTAGAAATAAGAAACAAGAAGCTTACAGGTATGCATGAAACACCAACAAAAATACTTTGCTTGCAAAGAGGATGAAGGTAATTCAGTCTCAGAGGATGTTCTGGTAGTACCATATTTTCTGCTGGCAACCTGGGCTCTGATGCTCACTTCTAACACAGCCATGAGAAGGTCCTGGTGTCTTAAGGAAGGATCACCATAAAACTGATGATTAGAGACTTGACAAGTTGGAACAAGGCTGTGTCCTTTCCGATGGCTTTGCCTGCTGAAAAATGAGGTTTTCAGGAGGACCAAACTCACTGAATCTCTTCTTCCTGTTCCCTGTGTTGCACAGAGCAGTGAGATCCAGCTGAGTACTGAGTTCTTGTCTTGGTGCAGGTACCCCAGCATTCTCTTTGAGGCTCCTGGTAATCACACACTACTCCTGCCAAACTTTATTTTGACAGTGGAAGAATGGCTGTTCTGCTCTGCAGTGGCTGCTGCAGGATACATCACTGTCACTTCACCTAAATGGCACCAGTCACCCCGGTTTGTAGCAGCTGCTGGGATTTGCTGACCGCAGCAGAGCCTGTCATTGTGAGATTAAGGAGGGATTAGCTCTGCAATTCCAGTCAGCCTTAAGAGAAAGGTTAAAGACTTTGGGAGGAGGAAGTACGTGTGTGTGCGTGCACATGTGTCTTCCAAAACAACAGATGGTTTCAATAAAGTTGCTCCTGCTGCTAGGAAGTGGCACTTCTTGACATTAGCAGAGTCATATCTCATCAGGATTCTTGTTTCTACCAGCCTGGCTCAGCATGGCCAAAGCCAGTGTCTGGCATGGGGTAATCAGGGAGGCACTCCGGTATCTGCGCCATTAATTGCCCCCTGCCAGCCTGCCTCTCTCCTGATGGAACGCCCACTGTGCTCAGTGTGGCGGGATCGATCGCCTTTGAAGGACAACTTTCCCTCATGATCTGCAATTCCCCCCTACTTAAACTGCAGCCAGAACTGCCTTTTTACGGATTCTGCAAGAAATGTGTGATTTCTTGGAACCGCTAAACAAAAACCTCTCTGCTCCAATCAATGGATCGATGTATTAAATTATTGTGCAGCTAAATTAATGTGCCCCTCGGTAGCAGAATTGCAGAAAATGAGCAGTGTTTTATGCATTAAAGACAACCTAGTAAAAGATTGTTTTTCAAGGTTAGATTGTTCCACAGTGAATATCAAGATTTTTCCAATTAAAATATGAGGGGCTTTCGGAGCTGCATCAGCTCTCTTGCTTCTCACAGTGTCACAGTGCAAATTAACAGTCACAAATAACTGAAAAACTGGAAATAGTAATTGAGACATATTTGGGAGTTAGCAAGTAATACTGTTTTTTTTACTAGTTTGTATTTAAATTATATGGGTAAACAATTTTGCTGGAAATCGCTGTGGAATTATTTTGTTGGGATTTTTGTTTGCTTGTTTAAACTCAAGAGTCATGAAAAATGCCACCATTCATAATGTTGTCAAGAAAAATGAAAGAGCTTCTGCAGCCCTTGGTTTTCTCTTTTCAGGTTATATGAAATGTGGGGATAGGCTGTGCCTTCCTTTCACAATGCCCTCTTTTCAGTGGAAAAAAAAAACAGTAAAAAGGGCAGAGAAAAAAAGGACGACAGGATACAGTGACCTCTTCCTACAACTTTAAAGTAAACATGATATCCAAAACGAAAATGGTAATATTCATGTGGATTAAAATTTGTTCCCTTTTAAAGCTGCAACCCTGGTTCACATTTTCTTTGCATTTTGGTCCAGTTGCATTTCTTACCTTTGTTTTGCTGACAGGAGAAAACATGGGAAGTTTTCTACACACCAAATACTGTGTAGCAATACTGCCTGCTCCCAAAGTGCTCTGTGCACCCTCTCTTGTGCAGCAGGAGCACGGGGCAGGTTACTCCCAGGTGACCCAGACCAACCACTTCACAGATATGATGTTCTCTCTGTCCCTATGCTGAAGGCAATCAGATGAACCAGTTTTCTAATTAACTTGCTCTGCAGGTGCAATGACAAAGGAAAACCTTTTCAATAACTTCATTGTTTGCCCAAACTCTTTTTATGGCTATCTTCTAAGTTCTCAAATATCTGAAAAAGTTTGTATTTTGTCCACTTTCTCCTGAAACCTTTTCCTTTTCCTCTTTTCTCTCTTGAGCTCATGACAAAGACATTTTTATTCTGAAGGCAAGAATCCCAGAACACACAGTGCCAATTGTGAGTTTATAAGCAGTCCAATCTCTATAATCACTTATAAAAGACAGACACAGACTGTTTGTTCCTTATCAGTTGACAATTTCATTTTTTTTGAACCTTTGGAATATCAAATGGAAAAATTTTGCCACCAAGTGTATGTTTTCAAGTTCTGTCTCCAGGAATGATATATTAGGTGTGAAATTAAAGCACAAGTGAAAGCATCCTGAACCATCAATAACAAGGACTTTAAATCCTTGCAAAATCCTAAAATAGGTTTCAGTGCATTTCTGACAGAAGAACTAAAAAAAAAAAAAGTACTAAAAATTATTAAAATACATACCACAACCTATTATAAGATAAAAAGATTTACATTACTATGTCCATTCACAGGTCCCCATTGTCTCCTGGAAAGCAAGAATTCATGAAATCAAATTATTTGGTCAACAGCATGAAGAAATTTGTGGCAGCATCAATCTAAGAACCCAGTTTTTCACTTCTACACTCAAATATAGGCATGCATCACTCCACAGACAAAACAACAGGAGAAAGAAAATGTTGCAGAAGAAGGGAGATTTCTTAAAGGAATTCTTTAAGCATCTTGTAATTTCTGAAAGAACAGGCTCAAATATTTGTGTGCAATGTAAATGCCATTTATATGAAGCTTTAACATGGTGTGTGACTGCCAAGGATTTCAGAGCAGCTTGCACAGGCAAGACATCTCATTCTGCCCTTCAGAGTTTCAGGGAACATTGTGCAGAACTGGGTGAAAAACCCAGATCCCCAGACTTCCATGGGAGTGCTCATGGTGTGACATCCTAGGAGTGCTGATGGAGGTTTCCAGGGAGGGGAGAGGTGGTGGTGTTATTCCGTGTCCACAATTCCGCTTGAGAAAGGCTCCAGCCTTAGCAAAGGTGCTGCTATGGATGCCTCTCAAAGCACATCTAAACCTGTTTGTATGGCAATTTGCTTGCTTCACCAAAAACCATACAAAGGTAAGCTATTTCAAGAAAGGCTCATGCTCCAAAGTGCCAGATCAATGTGGGATTTGTATTAAAAAACATTCTACATTTGGCTTCTGCATTTTAACACTAATCCAGCCCGGCCCACGCGCCCACACTGGAGGAAATGAACTGTATCAGGCAATGTCATTTGCTAAAGGGTAAGAGCAGAGGAATTCTCCATCCCTTCGTTTCGGATTTCTAGGGACAATTTCACAGGCCGTGCCGTTGCTGGATGGGGAAATTGGAAAACTGCAGAATCCATTTGCAGACGTGAAGTTCTATTTTCTTTTACACCGCCTTCATCAGAGTCTCCATCACTCCTGCGTTGTGCAGCATTATCATCGGAGCAGCCTGGACACCACTGATAATTGCTGAGTGAGGGGAAGGCTGTGCCTTGCAAGCAAAAGTAAAACCAGTGGAGCGGCACTGCCTTTAAATTCACCTGCTTTGGAGAACTGCTCATGTACTCAGGCTACTAATTCCTCAGAGTTAACTGAAATTAATTTTAAAATATTATTCAAATTGGTTTTGTTTGCTTTTTTTTTTTCCCTCGAACAAAACTTCCCAGCTAAAAGCTGTGAGGCTGTATTAAATCTATTTAGCACAGAACTAGGAAAAATATACATGATTTTGCAATGCTTCCATTATTTACTTCTTCATTAATTGCATTTCACAAAGGAAAAACTTCAAAACCTCTTCCACAGGAAATGCCTGATAATGATACAGTTGCCAATAATGAGACCAGTGGCTAATTGCTTTAGAAAACTGGAAAACCTGGTGACTATCATCCACTTGACCTCTGGGATGGAGAGAGAAATGTGGTATTAAGGGTCAGAGGCAATGAAATGGTCACTTGTGTGCTGCAGTCATTTTGCAGCTCTGTGGGACAGGTAGGGCTGATCTGGTTGTCCACAGCGTGCTGGGGTTACCAACCCTGGAAAAATTCAGAATATTCCCGGTGTAACAAGTTTTCAGACCAAGCAGGCAATTATTGGTTCCCACTAAAGGTTAATTCAACCTTGCACATCCAGGGGTCTCACATCCTGCCCCTCACCACACCCTTGCAGCTTTAGGACGCTGGCAGGCATTTCTGTGCCCCGAGGTCAAATATTTGCGCGCAATGCAAATGCCATTTATATGAAGCATTAACATGGTGTGTGACTGTCATGGATTTCAGAGCAGCTTGCGCAGGAGACACATCTCATTCTGCCCTCCAGAGTTCCAGGGAATACTGTGCAGAACTGGGTGAAAAACTGGCGAAGGCAGCTCCGGGTGCCACCCGCTCCCCCCAGCGTTTGCCCCAGGAGCCACAGCTCAGCGTGGGCAGGAGACGTGCGGGGTTTGGGGGCGGAGGGGGTAATTTCCCCCTCTGGAGAGGCCAGTTCTGCCGGGTGTGCTGCTGAGGGCAGCCCACCGCACACCGCCGGGACGAGGCGCCGCCCCGGGGCCCAAAATGGCGGCTCGCCCGCGGCGCCGCCGCCTCGTTGCTACGCAACCGGCTGGTCCCGCCTCCCCCCGAGAACTACAACTCCCAGCCATCCCGTTGCGGAGGGACTACAACTCCCGGCAGGCCCCGCGCGCCACCGGCCCGCACTACATGTCCCGGCAGGCAGCGGGGGCGCTGACCAATCGGCGCGGTTGATGCTGCGGGGTGCGCGGCCGGCGGCGAGCGGGGGAAGCGGCGCGGTGACATTTCCTGCCGGGCCGCCCCCGGAGCCGCTGCCCGAGCGGGGCCCAGGATGGCAGCGCTGGGAGGTCGGTGCGGGGCCACGGGGGAGCGCCCGGTGCGACAGGGGGGTGCTGGTGACGGGTGCCGGGGCAGTGTGTTGAGGGCTGTCTGTGGGGGGAGCGGCCGGGAGGGGGGTCGGGCCTGTGCTGTGTGAGGGGCTCGGGGCTGTGAGGGGTCCCCGGCAGGGCAGCGGGGCTCGGCCGTGGGAGCTGATGGCGTGAGGGGAGGGCTGCTGTGTGTGGGAGCGGGGCGGTGCGGGGCAGTGTCTGTGCGAGGCTGGAGGAGGCTGTCCCGTGAGGGACCCCCCTGCTGGGTGAGGGGAGGGGGCTTGATGAAAGGCTTCTGTGAAAATGGGTGTGCTCTCTCGCTTCTCTTTGCCCCTTTGTGTTGCCTAAATTTTTGTTGGAAGCACTCTGTTGCAGTCAGCAGCTTTACCTGATTTGCAGCTCTGGCCACCTAATGTTTTTCTTTTCAGCTCGCCTTTGTTGTTTTTGTTGCGTAAAAATGTTGGTGCTATTACGAAACAGATTTTTGTGCTTGTGCTATTGCTCAATTTTCAATTTGGTATTTACTTCATTAGGCTTATCACATGTTATTTAGTAGCATATGCTCTACTAAATATGTTTCCACGGTCATATATGAGCTGCTTCACACCTGAGAAATTTCAAATTATAATTCTGTTTTATTTGTAGAGAAAACATGTAACTGTATCTATAAATTTATGTGAGTTTTAAGTTAAGACTTATTGTAGAGCTGTTTCTTCATGAGCCTCTGCTCCAGCCATTACTTGTGTAAGGCAGGAGCCAGTTCCTGTTTCAATGTGAAGTTAAATATTTACATACAGACTTGTGTAATGGTGGGGGTAGTTTGGGGACTTATTTTATTCCCCTGTGTCCCTTTTTGTTCTTAATGTCAATATGCGTTGTGTTTCTTGACTTGATTTCCCCTTCCCCAGTTGTATGAAGTATTTGTATTGTTTTCCTTAATGGATATAAACTCTGCAGGGGGATAGAACAGAACTTTACAGTTGAATGGTAACTCACATGTACATTGTGAAAAGGAAGAAAAAGTAGTGAGATCTCTTTATGTATTTACACACTCATGACAATGCTTGGCTTGCTGTTGAAGGATGATGATGCTGAGGAAGTATGGAATATCAGTTTGTGCTTTTTGGGGTTTTGGCATGTGCATGAATTTTTTTGGAGGCTTTTTTTTTTTTTGTTATTGGTTGTTTTCTGTTAAAGTTTCAATTTTGCTTTGTAGAACCAAGTCAGTTTTCACAAACACTGAACGGAGTCCCTCCCTCAAACCAAGTCAGCAGTGGAATGGACCCCTTCCATGCTTGTAGTATTCTCCAACAGCTGAAGACCATGTATGATGAAGGACAGCTGACAGACATTGTGGTGGAAGTGGATCATGGGAAGACATTCTCCTGTCATAGGAATGTTCTTGCTGCAATCAGTCCTTATTTCAGGTAAAACCATCCATTGTTCTAGTGGGGATCAAAGCAGACAGATTGTTAGTGTAGGTATGTTTTTTTTAGATTTTCATTTAATGAAAATAAGTTCTGTGTACTTATAGATAATATAGTGCACTAGCAAGTAAAGATTATTGTTCTATTAAGGTCAATGGATTATCTGTGTCTGTTTCTCAAAAGAGAGTTTCATTGGAGACAATGTCACACAATTTTAAACCAAGCAAAACTGCCTCTGGTATTGAGGGTATGAGAGATACAGTAAGAACATATTGAAACTATTGTGTTCTTCTCAAGTTACATATTTTAGCATGCTAAAGTATGCATGTGAAATAACTTGCTGAAGGCTGAATGCAAAGACTTGGAAATGTCAAGATCTTTGCTTGTAAACTCGGTGAGTTTTAACACGGGGTTAGTGAGATAATTAAGAAGTTCCACTTTGGTTTCAGTAAGTCTAGAAAGGAGAGTTTAACATCAGTGATAAATGTGTTTGTGCTGACAGAGGGGCAATCGCATTGGGGCTAGCTGTACAATCTGTTTAATTTTGTGCCAGTAGCTAAAGGCAGTTGCAGACAAAGTGCTGGATGTTTCTGCCTTGCAGATCGATGTTCACGAGCGGCCTTACGGAGAGCACGCAGAAGGAAGTTCGGATCGTTGGTGTCGAGGCAGAGTCGATGCATTTAGTGTTGAACTATGCATATACCTCCAGAGTAGTGCTGACAGAGGCCAACGTTCAAGCTTTGTTCACTGCAGCCAGTATCTTCCAGATCCCTTCCATACAAGACCAGTGTGCTAAATACATGATCAGTCATTTGGACCCACAGAACTCCATTGGGGTGTTCATCTTTGCTGATCACTATGGTCATCAGGAACTCAAAGACAGGTCACAAGATTACATTCGCAAGAAGTTTCTGAGTGTCACCAAAGAGCAAGAGTTTCTTCAGTTGAGAAAAGACCAACTGATAAGTATCCTCAACAGCGATGATTTAAATGTAGATAAAGAAGAACATGTTTATGAGAGCATTATAAGGTGGTTTGAGCATGAACAAAATAAGAGAGAAGTGCACCTTCCAGAAATATTTGCCAAATGCATCCGTATGCCTCTGTTGGATGAGACGTTTTTAGAGAAAATCCCTCCCGTGTTTGCACAGGCGATGGCCAAAAGCTGCGTACAGAAGGGACAACCCAGTGCCAATGGCTACACACAGCGGCTTGGAATGACCGCTTCCGAAATGATCATATGCTTCGATGCTGCCCACAAACACTCAGGAAAGAAGCAAACAGTGCCTTGTTTAGATTCGGTCACAGGGAGAGTGTTTAAACTATGCAAGCCACCAAATGACTTGAGGGAGGTGGGAATTCTGGTGTCTCCTGATAACGACATTTACATTGCGGGTGGTTACAGGCCGAGCAGCAGCGAGGTCTCCATCGACCACCGGGCCGAGAGTGATTTTTGGATGTACGATCACTCTGGCAACAGGTGGATTCCCAAGGCTCCTTTGCTGAGGGCCAGAATAGGCTGCAAGTTGGTTCACTGCTGTGGGAAGCTGTACGCCATCGGGGGGAGAGTTTATGAAGGAGATGGGCGCAACTCCCTCAAGTCTGTGGAGTGCTACGACAGCCGGGAGAACTGCTGGACAGCTGTGTGTCCCATGCCGGTGGCAATGGAGTTCCACAGTGCTGTGGAGTATAAGGATAACATCTATGTTTTACAGGGTAAGGTGGTTTGACTGCCTCTGTGGTGTTTTATTGGAAGTGGGGATTGTGCATTCTGACCGTCTGTGTTTTCTTAATTTGGAAAAACCCCTTGGGAAGTGTGGGGCACGGTGGGGGGAAGAGGGGGGGACAAGGAAGAGGGAGGTTGCTGCTGGAATTCTCATGCCCTGGCAATGTGTCACTAAGCTGTAGTACTGAGATATTGCACAGATGGCATTTTTGGTGGTATTCTGAGTGAACAATACAGTATTCAAATTAATTCTGAAAATTCTTTATTAAATCTTTACCTGGGTGTAATTTACCAAAGTTGAAGAAAAGATCCTGTCCTGTTAAAAAGCAGTTTGCATTTTACTTGGCTAAAGCTGAGAAAATTCCTGGTGTCTTTATTCTTGGTGACTTGTAAAAGTTGATTAACGACTTCTAAGTCTTCATTTCCTGCCCTACCCTGCTTTCTGAATTCATCTTAGAAACTAGAAGAGATACTTTATCTCTCTTGGTTAACTCTGTTTCTTTGGTCAGTAATTACAGTATTGCCTTTACATTCAGTGCACACTGAAAAGTTCTGAGACTGGTCTGAGGCTGTGGTAAGAGGCCCACAAAGTGGGAAAGAAGGAAGGAGGGGGAGGTGTCCCAGTTCTGTTTTGCTGAGGGCCACCTCTGTAAACACCTGCACAAGCTGGGGTCTCAGATGCACGCCAGCTCCTTCTTGGGTCACTAACATACAAAGCTGGACCACGGGGAAGAAACAGGATAGACAATACTGTAAGATCCTTATTATTTACCAAATGAAGTTAACATTATTTCTTGACTTTGCATTCATGATCTTCCATATGATTTGCAGTTTTCTTCTTCCATTGTTTCTGTATCGTGTTCTGCTCTTGTTGGTTGTGGCCTTAAATAGTTCCATTGTGCTAAAAAGTTCTCTAAATCTCTCTCTCTTGGGTCAGATGTCTCCTTTAGGTGTTTAGAATCGAATGCTGAAGAATACTGAACTTAGTATTTATTCTTTTAATGTTTCTTAGAACTGATAAAAGGTGGATGATATTATTATAACCTATAGAATAAGAGTGCTCTTTGGTCACAAATTTTAGCTGCACTGATTCTGTGCTTCAGTGCTTTTAGTGACAACTGACTGCTCATACAAATAAGCTACTTCCTGTGCTAACCAGCAAATTCTAAAAAGTAGTGTGATGGGTGGCTAGAAAAAATCTTGATTGAGTTGTGCTGTAGTACAGAGAGGTTAACTTTTAGTAATTTTTCTAGGGAAAACTCCTAAGTTAGATTAGTCAGTAAGAATTGATGAGAGTGGGAAAATGCCTATGTAATGCAAGTGTCAGTCACTGGAGATTGCAGTGTGGAACAAAACTGAATAATTAAAATTAGTATTATCTGTAAGACTCTATCTCTTAAACTCTGTTCCACCAATTTTACTGTCTCACTTCTGTATTTTTTGTTATACTTGAGGCGTTTGGTCACACAACAGCTTGGTTAAAATTCTTAAGATAGCCAGGTGAAATCATGTATGATTTGAATTAGGCTAACATTTGGCAGATGTAAGGCATTTCTCCCACTGGACTTTACAGAAGTCAAGGTGGTCTTTATCCATGTTATTTTCATGAAATGTACAGAGCATGAGTTTTTTGTCATCTGAACTTCTTTGTCTGCAGTCTGTAGCTGCTGCTCTGTGCACTGAGCAGCAGAGGTGTTTTATAATCTAACCACAAACCTAACCATGAATCAGTAGCTTCATGCAGGTTCTCACCGGGCCTCCTTTCAAGCAAATCAGCCTAAATGGGTAACCCAACCATCTGATACCAGTAGCTTCAAAATCTGAGTGTGGTGTAAGACAGAATTCAGGGTTTGAAGGTTGCTAAGCCTGAGCAAATAATTGTGAGACTCCCTATCTGCAGATGACATATTGCTTCACTTTAACATCTTCACAAATGTATTCAAATGTTTCAAAACTGGAATCTTGAAAGGTTTTGTCCCAAATTAAAAAGCATGGTTTAGAAGTAATAAAGGATATCTTGAAACTCTGTAAAATGTGTTTCTGATATGCTTCAACTTCCCTCTGCTTCAGCTGAACCAGAAACTCGAAATAGGTTTTAGTCATACTATTAACGTTTTTGTAAAGCACTAAAAGGAAAGCATTTGATGGTGCTGGGGTGTTTGTTTTGATATCCAGGCTCTAGAAAATTTAGAGTGTGTCTGTCTGTGGAAGAGCGTACTTCAGAGCTTAATTGCTACAGAATTGTTGGTGTGGAAACAAAACACGAGTTATGTTTTATTTCCCCTCTCTTTTCAGGGGAGTTCTTCCTTTGCTATGATCCTCAGAAGGATTACTGGGGGTTTCTGACCCCAATGACTGTGCCTAGAATCCAAGGCTTGGCGACAGTGTACAACAACTCCATCTACTACATAGCTGGCACCTGTGGCAACCATCAGCGCATGTTCACCGTCGAGGCCTACGACATCGAGCAGAACAAGTGGACTCGAAAAAAAGACTTCCCGTGCGACCAGTCCATCAATCCGTACATAAAACTTGTTCTCCTCAAAAACAAACTCCATCTCTTTGTCAGAGCTACTCAAGTCACTGTTGAAGAACACGTTTTCAGAACCAGCAGGAAGAATTCGCTCTACCAGTACGATGAGGTCACTGACCAGTGGCAGAAAGTCTACGAGACTCCAGACAGGCTCTGGGATTTAGGTCGGCATTTTGAATGTGTTGTTGCTAAATTGTATCCGCAGTGTCTTCAGAAAGTTATTTAAATTCTTTTTTTGTTGTTATTTTTTTTTTAGGTTTTTTTTTCAGTAACAGGCCTTAGTGATTTCAGTGGTAATTTGATGCTAGAAAAAACATGTCTTAAAAGAAAACAAAGAAATTCTGTCAGTATTTATTGTAAGATGAAACAGACAGTTTTTTGTATATGGGGATGGGTGCTCTTTAAAGGTTGCAGTGTGGGGAGGGACTTAGTGGTTCAGTTTCACATTTACTGATATTTTCCTGGGAAATGAGAAGGAGGTTACAAAGTGCAATTATCAGCATTTTTTTTTCTGGTAAACACTTAGTCACATCATACTAAAGGGTTTTTTTTGTGGTAAAAGGAAATTAAGTGGAAGAGCCAGGATAACTATGCACTACAGTGAAAGAAAATCTAGCATTAATAGTTAAGGATGTCCAAGATGTGTTGAAATGACTTTTCTTCTTTTTCTCTTTTTTTTTTAATACGGGTAAAATTTGAGGCAATATCACTAAGTTTTGTTGCTTTTTTAAAATTTTTATTTAGATTGAAAGTACATAGAGAGAAATGGTAGATCCTGATTCATAATGATCTCTTCTTTTTGTACTGTTTTTGAAGTCTGCTAAGATGTTTGTGATGTTGTTTGTGCACTGCAATTTGGAAGACAAACTCAAGTTAGAATTGGCTTGTGGAGTACCTTTGCCCCGGATGGAGGCCTGTTCATATTGTTGTACCAGTTCCTGTCTGTGGATTTTTGTTGAAATTGAGCTTAATGAGAGTAGGGGAAAAACCCCCAAACCTGTTTTTTGCCACATAGGTGTAGTGCTGTAAAAACTTTTTTTTAACACTGATTAAAAACTTTTTTTTTTCCACCCCGTAAAGGGCTTTAACCCAAAAGTTGATGGTGCTAGTACATTTTTAATACTTGTTTGTCTGAACTGGGCCAGCCTTCTGCTACTGTTTAAGACAGCCTGTTATTTTCCATGGAGTGTGTGTCTGTCTTCAGGCCCTGTCCTGTCATCAGATTCTTTTCTAACATAACATTTTTACTGCAGTGGTATTCTTGCACAGAATGGTGACAGGATATGGCCTTAATAATACTGATTCTCTTTTATTTTTTCTCTTTGTGTGGAGTGTTCGTTCTGTCTCCACTATAGTACAGTGCTATGTGCAGAGTTGACATGTGCTCTGGTGATTTGGAAAAGTGTGGCTTAACTTTGCAAGTTGTTTTTCTTTTCTCTTTGCAGTCAAGCCCCCAACTATCTTCTATTTCCTTCTGATCTATAATGTGAAAAATTGCACTACTGAGCTGTCAGCATTATCCAGTGTATAAAGCAAAATTGACAGTAAGCATCCATGGCTTAAATAACCTTAGGGGAAATACAGAATAAGGAATATATTGCAACACTTGTCTTTATGTATTTAACATTTAACTTATTTTAAAAAAATAAATAAGTTCGAAGTTCAGCCTCTACTTCAGTAGTGAAAATTGGATTTAAAAGGGAAAAGAGGACTCCTAAAACTTGCATCAGCTGTAATTTACCAGGTTTCTTACAGCTCTGCTTTTTGCAGAGCTTTAAGTTATCTTACTCTTTCCTGTTTTTTCTTGTTGACCTAAGTAAACCAGTTAACTTGACATGGCACTGGCCATCACTGCCTGAAAGTGCTTACCATTATCTGGCTTAACAGCTGATATTTCAGTCAGCCAAATATTGAGCTCATTGTTTATCCCCCTGGCATGGCTGAGGATTTGGATAATGTTTGTTTACTATGTGGTCTTCCTGTTCCCAAATGGAATCTTCCTAATACATCGTCTGGTTCTATTTATTAATTCTTGCACAAAATGTTTGAGAGGCAAAAACAAACAAAAAACTGTGAAATGAAAAGCAAAATAAAATTGCCTCTTTGCATTACATACCTCATCTTCCAGAGATTCACCAAACCCTTCTTCCAATGCGAGCACCTGCATTTTGGTTTTTTTCCTGAATTTGGCAATTCTCGCTAAGACTGCATTTTCCAACAGTGTTGAGGTGTATTGTTTCTTTGTTTAGTTTTCTTCTGGATAGTTTTATCTATATGCACAGCCAAGAATAAGGGGTTTTCTGAGAAGTACAACTAATTTAATTTTTAACTAATGATCCTTAGTCCTTGGCTAGCTCTCTTTGCGCTGTTGTAGGCCTCTAGCTGCAAGCTTTCTGAAGCACCCTCCCTAACAGTGTTGCATTTGTGTGTAAGACCATTTTTTTTGCAAAGTGTTATGTAACTTTTTCCTTGTTTCTTTGTTTGTTTTTCTTTTTTTTTTTTTTTTGAGCTTGGTTGACTACAAGATTTCTTGCTGCTTTTTGACAATCTATATTTATTTAGTAGAACAAATTTCAATATATTACTTGAAACTATGAAATAGAATTGAGTTAGCAGTTGACTGGTCATGTGATGTATAGAAGTACAATATGCTGTGGTTAATTCTGCAGTAGGTTTGTTAATTTTGTTTATCTGCACTAAAGTACGAAGATCTCCATTCTGTTTAACCATTCAAACTGAGGGTGTGATCCAAGTCTGTCATGTGTTTGAAAGCTAAATCCTGGAAATTGCTGTGGGAGTAGAATATACTAAATCTTTTGCATGAGGAGTTTGTTGAGACAGTAATGTAGCTGTGACATTTTGCCAATTCTTAAATGCTTCTACGTTATGCTGAAAGTCAGATTCCTGGTAAAGTTTTGCTTTAGAGTCAGGCTTAAGTAAACTTGCACAGCACAAAAAAAAAAAATAATTGCACCAAAGGTACTGATAATATTTAAACAGTAATCTGTACATTTTGCTCATTTGGATTTTTTTTTTTTGCATTTGTTTATTTCCCTTTATGAAATGAATTTCTAGTGTTGTAAGAACTTAGGTGAGTGTAAATCTCTTCCAAAATTATTTGTTATTTTAGAAGGAAACATTTTGTAATTTCCACTTGCTTCCATCAATGAGATTTAGAATAACTCAAAGCAGTTTTGGTGCACCAGACATGCAGTGTGTGTATGTTCTACAAGAGATCCAAGAGCTCCCTGTTGGCGAGGCTGTTGAGAAGTGGCATCCAACATTCAGTGCTCAGGTATGTTAGTAAGAAGTACTGTAGTCCTATGAGGGCAAATGTGTGGATTTTTAAACATTTTGCCATAATTGCACAATTTTGCATTTTTACTTAATGTCATGTTATGTTTCTTAAAATAAACCTATTGTTGAAATACAGTGGAGTTCAACTGTATTTGTGACAAATCTGTGTACATTTTAGTAAATTTCTGAAAATTAATCTGATGTATTTTTGATGTTTGTTCAGTTCTTCTATTTCTGCACCTGTGTCTCACCTGTGTGTAATGTCACTTTTTTTTTTTTTTAATGTGGAAGGTACTTTGTTCTTTTGTCTCATTCCTTATGGCTGTTCAGGTGTAACTTCTGATTTGTTTACACACAGACAACGTGGTCTTTCCCTTCCCTTTCTCCATGCCTTTGTCTGCAGCTGGCATTCCAGCAGGAGTGTCAATGTTCCCACCTGAAAACGTTGGAAACCCCAGCCCGCTGTACACTGAATTTCCCAGCACCCTTGCTCCAGAGCTGAGAACTAGAGACCCCTGGCTTTTAAGGCAAAGCTCCAGCATTATTTGTGGTTGATACTAAAGGATCTTTTCCTTTGGGATTTAAAATGATGCAACTTGATGAACAACAAATTGGGTAAAATGGGCAAGACACTTGTGTGATTAAAAAAGGAATTAAATTCCTGCATAAGCAGGAAACTCACAGGAGATGGAACCAGGGTCAGAACAAGAGAGGGACAGGAGTGTTTCAACCATGCTCTTTGATTCCCTAATTTCTCTTCTTTTGTGGCAAAGAACAGATACATGGATTGTCCCCCCAGTGCCTCAAGTTCCTGTGGAGCTCTTGTGAAATCCTTTCAGAGCTGACATGTTACAAAGCCAATGCTATAACAGAGGAGGAGGACTTTGCAGGGTCAGGTGAACCTGCTCAGGTGCAAGGAGGGTGAGCAGCTAAATGAGGGAGCTGGGGAGCCACAGGTTTGCAAATGATTATCCTCATTTAAGGGTTAATAAAGATTTTCCTTCTTTGGATACTGAAGTAAATTCCAATGTATTTTTTGAAGAGAGAAGTAGCTGAGCCCTTGAGAGATTCTTTCTCTCTGTATGTTGGGGGTGGAATTATTTGCTGGGCATTTTTTTCTTTCAGACTTCCTTTTGGAAGCAAGTTGTGTTATTTTGGAAACATCTGCTGAAGGACAGGAACACACAAACCCCTGCACACCCCCTAAAGCAAAGTAGCATTAATTAAATGAACTTATCCACTGTGTTTGTGCCCCAAAGCTGTGCAGTCCATGCTGCGTGCAGGGGAATATCTCACATCTTGGCACTCATGTGCAGCCAAGAGGTGGGGAAATAACCATCCAGCTGTTGCTTTCTCCTTATCTCTTTGCACATGTTCTCCCCTCTGGGCCTCTTGAAGATGGAAGAGTGAGACCAGCAAAGCTGGAACCTCCCCCATTTCTTAATATCTCACTAAGGTCCCCTTGCCTCCCTGCTGATTTTTGTGTTTTACACAAATAATGATGCAAATATCACTGTAAGGGGCAGGTATTTATTGATTTTTACAAGGATTATGTGATTAAGTTACTTAACAAGTAGAAGCTAGAAAACCAACGATTCCTAGCATCTCTCCAAGAAGACTTTCTGAAGTACCACAAAGGTGTTTGTCAGCTTTCCCTTTCAGAAGTTGCTGGTGGGGTGTCTTTGTTTTTAACCAACCCGTAGGACACAAATCCTGTACAGACTCGACATCTCTGAAAGCTTTGGCCCTCTACAAAATGCAATTTAAAGCAGCCTCCACCTGAGGAGTTGGGGGTCTGTGAGCAGACAGTGAGAGTGATAGAGCACATGTACAGAACCCCGAATATTCTATTTCCTCAAGGAAAGTGCTAAAAACCCCCATTTGGAGAACATCTGGCTGGGTTTGACTGTTTTTGAAGGATTAGGAGAATTCTTGCATGTCACAAACTTTGAGTGAAGAAGGCCTAGATCTGCCTGAAGAGGAACAAAAAGGAAATAGGAAAAGCATTATGCCCTACTCTTTGTAGCACCTGGATGATGGGGAGATCTTCCCAGCATGGAAGGACCTCTGTGTAATTCATACAGATGGGTCACAGCTTTCTGCTCTGCCCTCTCTCTTTGTGTGGCTGTGAGCCAGGGCATAGCCTGGTCCCAAAGCCACACCAGGGTAACAGGACTGGTAATTCTGTGCCCAAAAAACCTCAAGCTGCTGTCTTTTAACAGATCAGCTCCACAATTTACGCATGCTATGTGTGTATTTAGACCTTTAAGTGTCACTGAGTGCTAGCAATGATAACATACCTGTAAAACATCAACCTAAATGGTACCAAATAGATCAATTTTAAGGAATGCCCTCTGTGTTCCCATGTCTCCTTAGATCTGCACGTGACCCCTGCTTTGCAGCCCTCACTGTCACACAAGTGTTAGAACTGTGAACTGTATGCTCACTTTGTGCCAGCTTTTGATCCTTTTATTTAATGATACATATCTAATTTTTTATTATCTATAAACCCAGTTCTACATTTCATTAGATCAATTATTTTGAAGTCAAAAATGGTATGTGACACATCAGTTGCAGAAAAAGATTTGCAGATAAACCTTTAAACCTTTCCAGATTGGTTCAGTTCATATTCCTTCAGTAACAGATTTCTTTATAGATGCTGAAAAGTTCAGGGACAGGAATAATTGGTGAATATCAAATTAACCTTTTCCAACAGCCAATAAATTAAGTGCTGAAATTATCTTTATTCTGAAAATTTACATTTTATTTTTCCTAAGTAAAAGTTATACCACATTTTATATCAAAATGGGGAGGAAGTGTTAAGAAGAAAGAGCAGTTGGATTTGTCCTTCAATTTTTCATAGGCCAATTAAATAGTAGAGTTTCTGCTGCTTTTGTCCATCTCAGCCACAAGGGAGATGTGCAAGATTTTCCAAAGTGATTTTGAAGAACAGTCTCAATAGCATGAATTGCTATTGTGTCTGAAGTGCACTAGAAATGGTCACAGCCAGTAACTATCAGCAAAAACTTTTAAAAATTAGGCAATTGCTGCTAACACAGACATGGAAGGTGGGACAATATCTAACAAAGGCAAATCCATGTTCTGATTTGGTAAAGCACCAGTCTAAAATGGCTCAGTGTCAAGAGAACTGTTGAATATCCAGAAGCAAAATAGAAAGTACATCTTTGGAAGTGTCGAAGTTAACTAATTCTGAAAGTCTAAAGGGATTTCACCCCTTGCAATGCCATTCTATTTTACAGTAGCATTCTTCCATCACTACACCTTCAGGAATAAATGACTCCCATGAACTCTAGGTCTGGTGTGGTTGCATTCTCCTGGACAGGCAGCTCCTGGTGGAGCACAGAGGAGCACATGCACCTCCAGCACCCTGTAACAAATCCCCACAGCACCTATAGCTGCCTTTAAGGATTTACTCATTTTAGAAGACAGAAAAAGCACCAGATATGCTTGTTATATCTCCAGCTGTAAAACATTTTTTAGCGAGAATTACTGGTAGGAGCCACGACTGGTGAGGCAGAAAGAGCAGGACCACGAGATCGATCAGCCCAAGGAATTGGAATTTGTTCCCTGACTCTGAACTAATGGTGGGTGCCTGGGGAGACAAGCATGGAGCTGCCTGTCAATACTCCCCAAGCTCCAGCAATTTGCCATCTGCAATGCCAGAGGTGACATCTCTGTGTTTAATAGCCCTCAATGGATTTCTCCCCAGAATTTATCTTGCTGTCTTTTAACCACTGGAGACTTTTTTATCAAGCTGTTACAACTGCCTGGTAGAAAATATTTTTAAATGGTAGATGTGTATTGTGTGTCCTGTGTTGTGAGAAGAACATCTGAGCTGGCTGGGAGAGCACCATTTGCAGCCTTTTGTGCTAGTGCAAACGGGGAACTTGTGTGGGGGTTTGGGCATTTATTCTATCCTTGCAAGGAAGGTATTTCTGCTGGGGCCAAATGGAAGACTGGATAACTACATGTGGCTACAAGGCAGGAAATGTGGGCTACAGGAAATACTGACTGGCAAAGTTAACTGGGATGTATAATTTGTCTATCTCCATTTACCTTTGATAAATTTTCTATTCAGGTTGGCTGAAAACAGTTCCCTGGCCCACCTACAATCAGGTTTTTTCCTGATTTTCTTTTGTGCTTCACTAGTGTGTTGCAGCGTCAGGATTATAAACACGGCAGGAGAATGTTTTAAATCCCCCAAATGGGGATTTGCAACATAAGTCTGGTGGAAACATTCCTACTGAAATTGGGTTATATTAACCTTTACAAAGCATGGACTTGCTTTGTGGACATTGCTCATTTAATAGGTCCAAGTCAACTGCTTGGTTACTGGTAAAAAATTCAGGAATTTTCTGTATCTGTTCTCCTCTCTCCAGGGTGACATTTACCCCTTGATAAGCATTGCTGTGGCTTGTCAACTCCTTCATTTCTTGGGTGATCAAAATCAATCAGAGGCAGGATTTTGGCTGACCAGAAGTCATGCAGGAGGACTTCAGGCAGAGGGGTAAAACACCTGTAGCAGGATGGGCAAAGACCTCCATATGCAAATTTCCTTGGACTAGAGTGGGAGCAGAGCCTGCAAAAATACATTGTAAAGCGAGAATAAGTTAATATGTACAAGGAAAAACGATATCTGACAAATAATTTATCAACATGCACAGGGAGCTGAGACATGCCAGCATTCCAAGCACAGCAAATGGAGAGTTTGCCCTGGATGTGTGGCAGGGCAGGTGAAGGGCCACCACCGTTGAAGAGGAGTTAATGTGAGATACAGCAGCCTTTGAGTCTAACAGGTGGCACAGGGTGTTCCAAGTGAGGGTAGAGCCTCTGATCCCAACCTTTGCTCTCCTCTGGGGCGGGGGACGAGGTGAGCAGATGATTTAAAAGGCAGCAGGTCTCTCCCAGAGGAGCCAGCAGCCGGCACTGCCGAGGGACGGGGTCCGAGCGGCGCCGCCTCGCCGGACGGGGAGCAGCCCATGGTCAGTGAGGGTCTGTGTGTGCTGCTGTGCTTGGGTTGAGGGAACCTTGGCCCCATGGAGACCTTGGATCAGCAGGTGAAGCTTTATTAAACTCAGGTTTGATTTTTCATGGTGCTGTCATCTTGCAAAAAAACCCAGCCCCAATGAAATAAAACAAGTGGTGTAGAAAAATAATTGTACGGTCCAAGAAGAGTGCCCCAGTTGATGTAGGTTACAGAATGAAGGTTGTGATTGTATGTGTTGGTTCCAAAAGACAGGCAGTTCATAAATCAAGGAAAGAAGATGGTAAATGTCAATTGGATTGAGATGTAAGGGCCTTGATTGTGCAAGAGACCTGGAATTCCTTTATTTCCAAGTTGTTGTTAACAGCTTCAGAGAGATTCCTGAAGAGGAGTGAAGAATAGTGGAGAAAATATCCAGAATACCTGTCTAAAGAGTAAGTCTAAATAAACTAACAGGAATTAAGCAGGAAGCCTGCAGGAAGCCTAAGTGGAGAAATGGGACATGCAGAGTTTTTTCACTTCACAAAAAGGAAATAGGAGTAAAGCAAGAGAGATGACAAGTAAATTTGTGACAGACAAAGACAACTTTTGCTTGGAAATGACAAAGTTGTAGTTAAGAGGGTGTTAACAGAAGGGGTAATGCCTGTGGGAGAATTGTCCTGGGCCCTCCTTAGTGTTGGTATCTCACAAACTTCAAGGGATGCCACAGGAGAAATGAGGGGAGACTGGACTGTATCACATCACTGTCTGCTGGTCGCTCAGGCTATTAAACCCTCTAAAAACTATCCCAAATTTTATAATCCTCAAGTTGGATTCCCCTAAATCTTCCTCTGGAAGCCTTGTTTTAGAGTTGGGGAAGTAAGAGTCAGCTGGTGTGATTTTTATTTTTGACTATACACTATATTTTCATTTAACTTTGGTTCCTCTCTTTGGTTTACTGTATTAATTTGCTTTGATATAGAAAAGCTGGACAATGATCTGATACCATGGTCTGATTTTATGCTAATGTCTTCTCAATATATCTCTCATTAAACAAAAAAATCTAATTAAGTGCAAAAACATATTCATCATGTAAGACTTCTAAAGGTGGTGCATAGTTAGTCATAATTGTAGAATTGGTGGTAATAAAAAATAGCCTTTCTTTTTAATCCCATATGTAAAGTTCAGGCTCAACCTTTTTAAAGGATTACCAAAATATATTAATTTGAGGGGCCTGAGAATTTTGCATAGCCTAAATTTTGGCAGATTGTGAATACCAAACATAATGTTAAATAAGGAAATGTGTCCTCACTCTAACCACCCCTCAATCAGTTTTATTTTGCCTAATTTCAGGACCACTGGTATATGTCAATATTTTTAGGAGCTTGGTATTCTCCATAATATTTGCATGGCCTAAACTGGGTAGAATAACCAAGAATGAAAGAAGCTGCAATGAAATGCAATTTGATAAGTAATAAGATCTCTTAAAAATCAACAAACAGGCATTACAACATCACCACTATTACTTTTTAACTTGAGTTTTCCTTTTAAAATCTTACCCTACAGTAATGAAGTCAAGTTAAAGTAATTCTAAACTAAAATTATTTCTCTTTATGGAAAGGCTTAGATGATGGTGTATAACAGACTCTGCATCAGAATGTTCCATATACTGTGGATACCTCTAAGGGTAAAAAAAATGTTTCATGAATATCTGTCAGACCACTTTTTAACCTAATATCAGAGCAAGAGTAACTTTGCAAGTACAATCTTGCTTGATCCTCAAATTAAAACATAGCATCCCTCATAGTGTGATCGGGCATTTTCCTTATTATTTAACATTTCATTATAAAAGACAGCTGGTCATCTCTTGGTACAGCAAGGAAGTCTCAGGAAACTCAACAACTTGCAGTCCTGGATATTATCTAGATAGAAAATAGAGTGGATTTATTAAATATTAGCATTTTGGGCTAATAATTTTCCCAGTTACAGTCAAGTTCCTCTCATGTTCCAGTGGAACCCTTGGAAAGGGGTTGGAGCTGGCTGATCTTTAAGCTCCCTTCCAACCCAAAGCATTCAGTGGTTCTGTGTAAATGGCAGTGAATCCTCTCGTGGGTCTCAGAGGATCAGTCCCTGCCCTGTTTCACGGGCTCTGACCATGACTCCTCACCCACAGGGGCTGGGAGAGGATGCCCAGGGATGAGGGTGAGGATGGAGCAGGCGTGTGGTGATCCTCTCCCAGTGTAACCTCCCACCCTTTGAGGGCCTGTACATGGGCTGACACAAATTTCCTTCAATTAAAAATAAATGGAGATGAATGGTCTTGGTCTCTAGCAAAAGAAGACAGTGAAGAAAGGCTATGTCAGAACAAAAATCAGCAATTACCTTTCAGAACAGGACTGAAAGTTTTTCAATGGAGATCTGACTATTTTGCGAAGGGATCCCGAAACTCATCCCTGATAAATCTGAAAGATTCACAGAAAAGAGATGTATGTTTTATTCATTTTTCTTTTTATTCTCATCTTATTTTAATGACCAGGGAAAATGGGAGGAATGCAAATGAGTGAATGCCCTCTTTGATCTGTGCATAATCTGGTAACCTGGCAGGCATCAGGCACGAGTGGCATTGCTGCCCATAAGTAGGAAGGAACTTCAGCCCCTTTGCAAGCAGTTTCTCAGTTTGGTTGTGGGTTTGAGGGAAGCAACAGCCAAAAGAGCCCTGTCCCCCTGCAGAACAGGGGAGCTGGGCCCGCTTGGGGCTGTTTTCCTGCTGCTTACATCATGGAGATTATTCTTTTGAGCAGGAATAACCTGAAATCATAAGGACTTCCACCCACGTCTGAAAAGTACACAGTGAAGGATTCACCCTGAAAAAGGTACAGCCACAGCATTGGGTTGTCTCCAGAAGACTGTGACAGCAGTAACCTCCAGAAGCCATCTCCCAGGGTGGGACACAGAGCCACAGGTGGATGTGGCAGAGAGCAGAAAGTGGAGGCACTGACTTCATCTGGGACTGAGCTCTGTCCCTGGACATGCAGGCCAAAGGAGTATTTTGAGGGTATGTATTTAAAATACAGGTAGAAGAGCTGGACAGGGTTATTGGAGAGGGAAGGCTGATCTTAGTTGTGTTAGAATTGAACAACAGAACTGTTAAAAGGCAGTGAAAGGATTAAGGCTTCAAGAGTGGGTGATTCTATGCACCTCTAAATTATTTTAATTTGCTCTAAAATGATGGCTGGCCACATGTTATGAACATTCTGTACAACACACATCTCCTCTGCTCTGCAGGACACTGGGAAGCAGCGTTTGCTCTGGAATCTGCTCTGACCATGTCTCCTGCAGTCCTTTCAGACCTGGGCTATGTCCCCCCCGATGGTGGATGGGGCTGGGCAGTGGTGTTTGGAGCCTCCATCTCAATTGGGTTTGCATTTACCTTCCCTAAAGCTTTCACAATCTACTTTCGAGAGATCCAGGCTGTTTTCAGCATCTCCTACAGCCAGATTGCCTGGACAACATCCATCATGTGTGCTACCACCTACGGAGGAGGTAAGAGAAGCAGGGCTGTATCTTCCTTTGGAAAGAGAAGATCTGATCTCTACACTAAAAGGGGAGAATGTATTTCTTTGAGAAAGTTCCTGGAAAGTGCTAACTCTAAGTCTGGCTTTCTGTTTTCTGATTATATATATATTGGCAAAATTGAGAAAACCAGTAGTGCTGAGTTTTTTTCTTGCCAACATGTATGAAGCTATCAGTTATTTAATCAGAAATCTTGCTATGTGTGGGTGAGTAGAGGCTTGGAATTATTTAAGTCTGGGCAGTTATTTCAGTATACTTACTCTTTTGTTCTATTCCTATTCTCGTCTTTCCTTCAGAAACAAAAATGTGTGACTTGTGCTAATAATTGCAGAGAAGCCACTGAAACTCAAACCCCAAATTTTGCTGATGTACAGACATGGAATATGTGCGTGTATATCTTGAGACTGCATTGAAATATGTTTTTTCCCCTAAATCTGTTGCTAAAATCTTGCTTCAGATAAGTAAGGGATGATGCTTTAGACTTTTCTCTGTAGAATCTTTCTAAAAGAACAAATACATTCACCAGTTTATTGAAATTAAAATGTTCACTGGGTACCTGTACCTTGGCTGCAAAAAATTGCTTTTGTAGGAAGATATTTACTGTCCTCTTAATGAAATCATCAAATGGTTGTTCCCTGAGGGATGTTTCCAGGTTGTCAGTCTGCCACTTTGATCTGAGTAGCTGGTTAATCTTGCTGTTAATGGTTAGTAGAGATCATCTGGTTTTCATGCTGGTGCCTGTGAGGTGCAGCTGCTGGCAGTTATTCCTGGGCTCTAAGCAGATCCTGGCAGTTCTTAGCTGGTTTTGCAAGGGTGAAAGGTAAAAGGATTAACACTGAAGAACACAAGAATAACCACCCAAATGTGAGTAACCTCACACCTACCCAAACTTGTATTCTCAAAAAAAAACCACCAAAAAATCTGTGACATTCTTTGGGGAAAACTCTTACAAAAAATTTTGTAGATGGAGGGATCTTCTTGATACCCTCTCAGCTTTAGGACAGGGTGCTTTGGAGGCTTTCTGGGTCACTCATTGCAAAGATCAGGGGTACACCCTGTGCACAGAAGCCTCACACTCTCACGGGCTTTAGGAACTGGTTTCACATGGCAATAAAAACGGAGCTGGTGTGGGATGGATTAAGGTGTAAGTAGATGTATGTGACCAGAGAGGTGTGAGGGATGAAAGAGTTTTTTCAAGTCTGGCTGGAGTGGATGAGGCTGTCAGTGAGGCAGATTCCCTGGGCTCTTTGGGCTGTGCTCTCTGCTGCAGATGGACAGAAGGCTTCACTTCCAGGGGGAATAAATCAGCAGCTCTACTGAACACTGATTTCCCCTTGAAACCATGGCTGAGTATCCTCTGGCTGCTGTTTGGCTCTGGTGGTTCTGTGTCAGGAGCTGAGAGAGTCGGAGTGACTGAAGAGAGATTCCTTTAGAGGGGTCATTTCCTTAGCGGGGCTGTTCAGGGCTCTCTGGAAGCTGGATGTCTGAAGCTGAGCACCAGACATTGCACATGTCTCAGAGTGGTTGGAATTTCTGGCTTTTTATTCTCCACATTCCCTGAGTGAGGGCCCTTGACATCTGAATGGAAATAGAGGAGAGGACAGCGAGGGAACTGCTGGCTGTGGTATTGATGGGGGAGGAAGCCATTACAGTACCAGACCTGTGGCTTCCATCACTGACCTTCCCATCTTTAAACACAGACTTTTCTGACACCATCTTGCTGCAGAGCTGATATTATAAACTACAGCTGTGTGTGCAAGTGCCTGACTTTCCCAGATGCCACCTGTGACAACAGGAGGGTGCAGCACAAGCAGGAAAATACGAGATGCTGTGAAGAAAGCCGACTTTTCCTTTTCAGCATTGCATTTATATTCATTCAGACTTTGGGCCAAGAACTCTGTGCTGGTAGGGGGGTCCTGTCCCTTTCACAAACCCCTGTGCTCATTGCTCCAAGAGCACCTTTCCTCTGTGGTGGTTTGTCCCCCAGACAATACCTGCTGCTCTTCACCTCACTCATCTTTTAAATCCTTGCAGCATCTGAAAGAGGTAAAACATAAACATAAATGGAAAAACATAAATCTGAAGAAAAATCCCTGTGTGCTCTTCTAGAATTAAGGGAGATCAAGTGTCTCATCTGTTTTTGCACATGATTCATAATTCTAAACATTTCCCTGTCATGTTTTCATCTTTCAGTTCTGCTGCCAGTAACTGGTGTTGACATCTCCATAGATCTGAAAGCAGCAGCATGCTAATAGTAAGAGAAGAGGGAATGGCAATAATAACAGATTTAGGACTTTCATCTCAGGGAATAAATACCTTTGAGTGCATAAGTAATTGAATACTCAGTTTGATCTTCCTTTCAGCTATAGCAGCAAAAATCTACAGCAATTCTGTAGCATCCAGTGAAGCTGCATGCCGTGTTTGAGGAAGGAGGAAAGCACCAAGAAACCCTGCCCAGAGTGGTTGGAGGAATGCAGGGGATCCCTTCAAACCCCAGCTTTTATTTTACAGTATTCAGAAAAGCTGCAGCTATCTGTATATAAAACAGTTGTTAAGGACAGCCTGCACTAGAGTAAATAGAAAAAAAAATTTCAACAAACATTGAATATATTTTTTGGGTAAAGCCTGGGCTGCACTGAAATCATCAGGCATCTTTCCATCACCTTTAGTGAAGCCAGGATTTCATCTTTCAGCTGCTGAGTTTGACCTGCTGCACTGCAGCATTAGAAGCCTGGCATTTTGGGAAAGGGGGCTTCACCAAAGGTCTTCAGGAATGGGGAGTAATGGAGTGCCCTGTGAACCTTACCCAGGTGATAGGTGCCTCTTTGAAGCACTTCTTACAAGGAGTCATTTCTGTGGAACTTAGGGGGCTCTTGGGGAGGTCAGTCTGTAAACCTGGGATTACAGCAGGCTTGAGTAAATACTGCACTTGGACCAAAAATCTCCTGGTTTTGTCCTTGTGGTTAACAGGGATGTACAATGTCAGAGGTTCAGCAAGTTCCTCTGTGTAAGACCTTGAAAGTTAATGCTAAAGCACCGTGCTCAATCTGCTGGACAGTGGTCAGGCAGAAGAGCAAAGCAGCACAGAGAATCCAGGCCCTGGAGCCTGCTGAGTTTGCCCCCAGCAATCCTGTGTTCTGCACAGGGGTGTTACACACAGCTCTCTGCACCCTGTGGTGTGTGCACGCAGCTCCTCCCAGGTTTGTTTCTGCCTCTTGTTTCCATATCCCAGCGTTTTACTCAATCTGAAGGGTAACGAGGAGCTTCCTTCATCCTACCAGGAGGAGCTGGTTGTGTTCCAAGGAGCTGCAGGCTTGATCCTGTTGTTCTGCTTCCCACCTGCTCTCTTACAGTGCCCAGAGCCTCGCTGGTGACAAGCACTGTGTGGTGCCAGCTGAGACTGGCTGCTGCTCAGACCATTCTTGTCCTTGAAGCAGATCAAAGGTGTCCCACATACATGAGCAGTACCTGCTCCCAGAACACTGCAGTCCTAGAGAGAGATCTCTTGGGGAAACTCATGTCAGGAGGAGACACCCTTGTGGAATTATAAACACAGTTTTATTTGGTAGGGAACCAAAACCCATAACAAAGCCCTAGCTGCCTCATTATGATATTTTTCTGTACTCATAATTGACCGTCCTTCCATCATCTTAAAACTTGGGTGAGGTGGGGTTAATCTTTTTGGAAAATACCTGCATTATGTAATGACTAGGAGAACTATGATCTGCAAACAATGGTGTTCCAGAGACTACTTGGAAACTGCAGTGACATCCCCCTGTCCCAAGATCACTGACCCTCCATTCAGGCTCAGTCAGCACTGTGCAATTCCAGGTTTGTGCTGCTGTGCAGTGAGGATCACTCTGCATGGTGATCCTGCAACATCTCTCCTCTCTCAAACATCATGAGGCTTTAACGAGATCTAAAGCTCTCCAACTTGGTGAAGTGTTATTCAGGCAGCCTTGAGGCAGCTGGTCCTTTTCCTGCCCTGCTGACAGTGATCTGGGGGTTTACTTGGAAGTGGACTGGAGGCAGCAGTGGTTTTCTGCACCCAGATGTGCCACAGCTGCTGAGGACCTTGCCTTGGTGCTGGTGGAGGGAGTGGATGTGTCTCAATTCACCAGATCAGTTTTGGCTGTCCAAGCTGCAGATCTCTGGCTCCTTTTCGCTGAGGGAGTAAGGAAACCCCCACAAAAATACTTCCATCAGAAAGCACAGGCAGGCTAAGTGGGTAAGGCAGGCTGGGATAAGGTGGGGTACCACACTTTGGTTTTACTTTGGCAACACTAAGGAGTCTTTATTCATTATGTGTTTACCTTGAGCAAAAGTGTATGGACTCCTTATCCTGTGGTAAAACCTCACAGCAAAGACAGGGCTTGAGTCTGGAACTGGAGAGCCACAGGGTGGGGAAGGCAGAGGTTCCCCTCTGCACAGAGTGTCTCCAGTGGAGTCCCCTTTATTTTCAGTACAAATAAAGAGTGACCTGCTCTGCTCTGGCTAATGTGTAATTACACCTTCAACACAACCTCCTGCCCCAGCTGTTTGTTTGCCTGTGTTTGTGTGCACAGTCTTAAATGCCTTCAGGCTCTGCATTCAACAGTGTTTGGGAAAAACACAGTATTTCTCCTCATTTTCAGCCATTTAGGGCTTGGCATAACCAGACTTCTGCTATGAAAGTTAGTAGCTAAATTCTTGATGCATCTCTGAGTACTTCAACCATGTTGTTTTTTTCCTTTCTATGCAGTCATTTTCCAAATATAACAGAGGAAGATCCTTCTGGGATTAAAATGTAAATGAGACAAAGATGCAATAGCAAAGGAATAATTTGTTTTAATTCCCCAGTGAAAATATTCCAGTTATTAGATCTAGATTAATTGTCACCATCTTTTTACCAACAAGAATGTTTTAGTTTGAGCTGCTGATTAAACTCCAGCAACAAGGGAAAAACAGAAGAAGTGATGTTATTGCTTAGTTTATTCTGTTTTCTCCAGGAAACCAGCACATCCTGCAGTGATGCTTCATGCACCTAGGTGGTTTGATGTCACAGACACAGGGCTGCAGCTGTCTGAGAGATTTCCTGGCTCTGGAGAAACTCATTTCATGTCATGAATGCCTCTGCCTGTCTGCACTTCATGCTATTAATACTGAGGTTTAGCAAAAAGCAACTTTGACATTTCATAACTTTCTATTTCGACCTCTTCTTGACCCCTTTGTAAAACATATTACTCAGTGAAAAACAAAGCCAGGAGGCCCTGCCAGTGCCCCTGCCAGGTGGTTTTGGTGCCAGCACTGATGTCACTTGGCTCTGTGCAGTGTCACCTCATCACCAGGTGCAGGGGGTGAGGGGCTGGTGGCTCTGCCTGCAGCAGAACATCTCACACAGCAGCAAAGAGGCTGCATGGAAATGAAAGGTCCCTCCCCTCCCAGACAGCCAAGGAGATGTCAGGGGATGTGGATTGACCATGTTTGACCAACACATGCTGCTTGGAACGTGTTGGTCAGGTGCTGCCTGCACCCCTCCTGCTGCTCAGTGCCCCAGGAGCCACCAGCCAGAGTTAGATTCCCTTTAATTAAAAACCCAGGCATGAAAATAATAGTGGTAAATCCCTGAGTGCTGGAGTCTTGTGGTTAAACACAGAGGAATGTGTTTTATCAGCCTGGTCATGCTCAGTGGTGGGGAGAACACAAGGTGTAAGGGTAATTCTGTGGGAAGTGGAGCTTTGTCCCACAACTGCCATTGTGTGGTGGCATCTGGTTGGAATCCAGAGCCAATAATTTTGGTGACTTAAAATCTACTCTCAAATGTTACTTTGTATCTGTATGGATTGATCCCTTGGAAAAAGTTAAGAATTTTATTAGGAAAATAAATATATGGGCCTATTTTTTGAGGACTGGGATGTCTCTTGGGACAGTTCACACAAGGCAGGGGATGTTCTTTAAAATGGCACCCAATTAATGTTTCTGGAGAAGGGAATGCTCATATTCCAGTGATGGTGTTGCATGGGTCCAGCCCTTTGGTTTTGCAGAAAATTGCCTCCTATATTCTCATCCATTAATTCAGGAACTCCATTTTAGCTGGCTATGGATTGGATTTCACTGCTGCAGCATTTTAGGAGCAAATGGAACATGACAATAGAGCAGTTTTAAGAAATGGGGTGTGCCATTAAAGGCCCTTGAAAGAAGTGCAGAGGTACCTCTTCTGGCATTTACCAGATGCTGTTTTCAAGCAGCAGAGCTAGGTATGGATTTCTTTATGTAAAGTGGAAGCAATTTCTAATGTCTTTAATTGACTTCCAAAGACTCAATGAAGGAAAAACTCTGTTGGAGTTATAGAGCTGTAGCTCTTACCTTTGGCTGCTATAAACTGCTTTGCATAAAAGGCATTGAATAAAATTATTTCCAAGTACCAAAGTAGTTCACTGAAAATAAATAGAAATTGTGAAATTGTTTTGATTCTTGAGGGGCCCAGGGGTTTCCCCCCGACCCTGTTTGTTTTTTGTTGGCTTTTCTTTTTCTTTTTTCAATACAAGAAAATATCACTCAAGTTGTCCTCACTAGTCACTTTTTTGGGAGGAACTTAAGTGCTCCACTCTATAGGTGAAGTGAAATGAGGCCCTGGCAGAGGTTTCCCAGGGAAACTGTGGCTGCCCCATCTCTGGAAGTGTTCAAGGCCAGCTTGGATGGGGCTTGGAATAGCCTGGTCTGGTGGAAGGTGTCCCTGCCCATGGCAGGGGTAGGGTCCCTGTCCCCCCCAAGCCATTCTGTAGTTCTATAATTTTAAATATTGTCCATCAAACCTTGGCCTTCAATAAGTAAAGGCTGTTTGATTAGAAAATTGTGGCCTGGGAACTGTCACAGAAAGCTTAGTGAAGCTTGGAAGATGGGGGGAGAGGAAGAGTTTCAGATTCTGTTTTGCTCCTGGCCCCTTTTCCCTGCGTGCCCCTCTTTGAACAGCTCTGGAGCAGAGCACTGCGAATTACAATAGCAGGCACTTATTTACATGGAATACTGTGAGAGGGAAATGAGTCATTCGAAAAGGTGTTTTGCAATTTTAATCAATTTTGTTGCTGCTTGCCAGCAAATTAAAAAACCTGCCCTCCAGGAAGTGTCTGCTGTCAGTGGAGGAGAAAGCAGAGCCTGGTCCCAGGGGAGAGCCTGTGGTCCCGACATGGAGGGGGAGCACTGGCACAGGCAGCTGCTGTGAGATGAGCCCCAGATTGCCAGAAAGTCTTTTTTGACCTAGTGAGCCCTGGATTTCCAGCCTCAGTCCCACCCTCTGCCCTCGGGCTGTTCTGCTTCTCTTGTGAACTTCTCTTCAGAGCAGCAACAGCAGTGCAAACACACATTTAAACATCTTTAGAAATCATTTGTTTGCCCCCAATATCACCTGCTGCAACTGGTTTCCTGCTCTAGTTCTGAGTTTGTCACGAGTTTGTGTGAAAGTTTACCCAGAGGTGTCTTGCTGGGGCTGGCTGCAGGGGCCATTCTTTAGCATGACACACAATTTAGCAGTTGTGGAGAAGGAAATTCTCATCTTCCAGCTGAGAGTTGTAGCTTCCATGGCTGAAGTTATACCTGCTTCTTCATCTCTCTGCTCCCTGCACTTTCCATCTGTCCTCCCACCTTCCATGCTGCTGCTAAGGATGTGCCAAGTTCAATCTTAGGTGCGTTTATTCCATTTTGGTCTTATTTTTTGTTTTTAACAGAACACAGAAAGCAGGTGCTGAAGCAACTGAATGCTGGTATCCTCACAGCCCAAAAAGTGGGTCAGGCTTGTACCAAAATAAAACTCTCCAAGTCATCATGCTGTGACCCCACAGCTGAGAGTAAAGACTTCTGGTCATTTTGAGTTTACTCAGTTTTATAGGAAGAAAGAAATGGCAGTAATAAAACATCTTACAGTTGTGTTGTGAGGAGATTTTAAAGCTCCAGATTAACTGTGCCAGGTAAACTGCAGAGCAAGGCCCTGATTTTTTTCCCCCTCTCAGTTGCTTCATGGTGCAAGTAGAAAAATGGGAAACACATGGGGCTGTTAAGCCAAGGGGAAGCAAGGCTGAGAAAGATAAAATATCTGTGGTGAAACTGCACCTTCCCAGCCAGAGCAAACACTGTTTAATATTTTCCCAACCACAGCTCCATGTGAAAACTAGAACACACAGCAAATTGGTGACCATGAAAGGGGGCAGAAATCTGCAATTACCACAGAACCATAGAATTCTGAATTAGGTTGGAAGGCACCTTAGATCCCGTCCCATTCTAACCCCCCTGCTACCTTCCCTTATCCCAGATTACTTCAAGCCCTGTCCAACCTTTGCTTGAACACTTCCAGGAATGGGGCAGCCACAGGTTTTCTGAGCCACAGGTTTTCTGTCACACTCACAATGAAGAATTTTCTCCCAACATCTAACCTAAATCTCCCCTCTTGCAGTTTAAATCTGTTCCTTCTTGTCCTATTAGCATCTACCCGTGTAAAAAATCACTCTCCTTTTTTTTATTAATGATGATGATGTGGTCCAGGGCTAGGAGAGCAGTAAACAACTTGGTGTGGAGGAGAAAAGAGGAGGGATGCAGGTGGAAACACAGGGGAAGTAAAAACCAACAATTTGCGTTGAAATAGCTGAAGGTGGTTTAATTAACGGGTGACTGGTGATGTTCCCTCGGCTGGGGGAGAGGAAACGCGAGGGGACAAGGTGCTGGAGCGAGGGATGTGACAGCCGGGGGGGTTTGGAGCGTGTCCCCGGCCGGGGCGGAGCGGCCGCTCCCCCGCCCGTGCCCGGGCAGCGCCGCAGCAGCTCCGCAGGTGGGTCCGGCCGCGGTCCCGAGCCCCAGCGCTGTCCCAGCGCTGTCCCAGCGCTGTCCCACGCGTGTCCCGGGGCTCGGCAGGCAGCGGGGGTGGGGACACAGCGGGCTGGGGCCGCTGGTTCGGTGTTCCTCACATACACGTGGCGTTCCTGCCCGCGCCGCTCCGCCCGGCCGGGGCGCGCAGCGCAGCGCCCGGGACTCGCCCGAGCCGAGGGGTGCGCGGCACTGCGCGCTGGGCGCTGGGGCAGCAGCGGCCCGGGGATGCGGGTCTAGGCAGCGGCACCCCGAGGCTGAGGTCTGGAGAAATAGCATCCGGAGACTAGAGCTCCGAGGGAGCAGCATTCGGGGTCTGGCGGTCCAGGGGAGCAGAATCTCAGAACTGGAGTCTGGAGGGCTGCATCCTGGGACTGGAGGTCCAGGGGAGCAAAATCCTGAGAGTGGGGCTTCAGGGGAGCAGAATCCAAAAACTGGGGGTCCAGGGGAGCAGAATCTCAGAACTGGAGTCTGGAGGGCTGCATCCTGGGACTGGGGGTCCAGGGGAGCAGAATCTCAGGACTAGAGATGTGGGGAGCAGAATCCTGAGAGTGGGGCTTCAGGGGAGCAGAATCCAAAAACTGGGGGTCCAGGGGAGCAGAATCTCAGGACTAGAGATGTGGGGAGCAGCAACCTGAGAGTGGGGCTTCAGGGGAGCAGAATCCCAGGATTGGAGGTCCAGGGGAGCAGAATATCAGGACTGGGGTCTGGAGGAGCAACATCCCAGGACTGGGGGTCCAGGGGAGCACAGTGTCAGGACTGGGGTCTGGAGCAGCAGTATCCTGGGATGAGGGGTCCAAGGGAGCAGCATCCCGGGACTGGAGCTCCAGGGGAGCGGCATCCTAGGACTGGGGTCCAGCGGGGCAGAATCTCAGGACCGGGGTCTGGAGGAGGAGCAGCAGCATCCCGGGACTGAGTCCACAGCAGCAGCATCCCGGGACTGACCCCACCACTCCGCCCTTTGTGTTGCAGAGCTCCCCGGGCAGCGCCGGCCCGCCCGGCCATGCCGGCCCCCGCGGAGGCAGGGCGAGCCCCCGGCGCGCCGGACGGCGGCTGGGGGTGGGTGGTTGTTTTCGGCGCCTTCGTTTCCATCGGCTTCGCCTACGCCTTCCCCAAAGGCTTGGCCATCTTCTTCAAAGAAATCCAGGATTTCTTTGGCACGTCCTATAGCGAGATCGCGTGGGTCTCCTCCATCATGCTGGCCACGACGTACGGCGCAGGTGAGTGGTCCTGCACCAGCACCGAGCGCGGGGGGCTGTAAGGGCATCAAGGAGCCAGGAAGCTCCACTCTGGGCCAGAGCAGAGGGACAGCAACCAAGCGTCCATCTGTACGGGCACCATCCGCAGATCTGCTTTCTGATCAGGTTTCCAAATGTTGGTTTAGGCAGACAAGTCACATGTGGAGCCTGAGGGGCTCCTAGCCAGAAAGCAGAAGATTACCTATGAAAACTTTCTATGGGCATCAGGGAAAAAGCCCCGAGAATAGGCTGGTGTGAAATAACTAGGTCTGGGTTTCAGCCAGAGCTGAGTGTGGAGTAGAATAATAAATGAAGTAGCTGCTTGTTTATTGTGGCAGCTGATAATGACAGCAATGAAATCGCAAGTCGTTCTTATCTCTTGTAAAGCAGTGCATGTAACTCTGCTCTTTTTTATGATTTCAATATCACTTTCATGACTGAATGAAATACATGGGCTGCCCTTGATTAAATCTTCAGCTGGAGATGGACAGGAACCACACTCTGCAATTTCAGGAAGCTTCATCAATATTTATCATGTCTATTAAAGAAATTCTGAGAATAATCTTTGTTTTTACAAAGGTTTTTTTCTTCCCCCTTCATAATTCACTGTAGCACTTTTTGAGGAGCACAGTTGCTAATGAAAATAAAGTTGTTTTGTATAAGTTTGTAAGGTGGAAGCAAGGCTTGAGTCAGAACCTATTTTAATCCACTCTCTTGTAACCCAGACTTGGTCCTACAGAGACGAGCTCTGCAAAGGCTGAGTTCCTATACAAGAACCCACAAATGGAGCACTTGGAGGGCAGAACCCAAGCAGTGATTTAGAAAGAGAAATCCCCTGCTTGTGCCAGTGCTGTTGTCCCATTGGCTGTCCCATTACACTGCAATAAATGTGCCAAAGTATTTACCTGTGGGCTGGGGGCTGCCTGGATGCCTCTGTGAGTTGTTGGCAGCTCTGCTTTGTGTTCCAATAAAAAAATCCCCTGGTATGGAAGAGATGCTGCGTGCCTGACCATGACCAAGTGAGGAACACGCTCTGCAGATTAGCCCTGCACCTGGCAGCACCTCGAGTTGCTCACAGGGATTTGGATGGGGAGCTTGAGCCTCTTGGGGTTCAGCTCATGGCCAACGAGCTGGTGCTGGAGCAGGTGAAATTCTGCTCTGAGCGCCTCTGCCTCCTTCCAGCTGCTCATTTCCCAACTTCTCTGTCTCTCCAGGTGTCCCAAATCAGTGCTGTGTGCTCTGTACCTGGGATGTTGCAGTGGACTTTTATCCCAATTAACTGAGCATCTCCTGCCTTTTTAAAGCAGGAGCTTTAACTTCACTCTCCCTGATGCTGTTGCACGGTGGTGTGGGGGATGATAGAGCTGAATTGCAGGTGTCTGTACCTTTGTACAATCTCTTGCCCTGCAGCTGCTCAGTTATGTCCAGTTACCAGCCTCCCCTCCTCTGCTGTGCTCTGGTGCTTGGGATCCTCCCTGTGCCCCTGGCTGAGGTGCTGGGTGGCTCAGGGGCTGCAGACAGGGCGTGGTGGGAGCTGCTGGAGCATGGAGCAATGAAACACTGGTGCCCAGGGGTGTATTTAACAGTCTGCTTTGACTGACTGGGCATTTAACACCAGAGTGGGTGGAGCTTCTGCATGACTCCAGTCATTTGGAAATCCTCATTATAGGACAGCTCCTCTGAGCTGCCCAGGTTTTGCTCTGTGGCAGTGCCTTTTAGAACTGTGAGGATGCAAGGCTTGATTTACTCTGCTGAAAAACTAGAAAACAGTTTAACACTGGATTTTTGCTAATCTTTCCCAAAAAAAAAAGGAATTCTAAAAAGGCCAAAATTTCAACATACTCCTGAGTAACTAACAGAGCTACCAAACCAGATGGTTATTGCCACAGCATGTCCATCCCTTCCCCTCCTCTCCCAAATGAGGCAGAAGGGTCACAGGCTGTGTGGAGGTGCAGGAGATGCTGTCTGCAGCCCTGTGGGGCACTGAGCATCTCCTACATGAAGCATCAGGCGCCTGTCCCAGAGGGGGACACGTCCCTGGGGTGCTGGAGGTGCCTCTGGTGCCTTTGCTGGTGTCAGGGTGGCCATGGAAGGGAAGCCCTGTGAGGACTGCCCCATCCCAGCTCCTGCAGCCCCAGGGGCACCCTGCCTGCCCGGTGCCCTGGCAGGGCTCGCAGAGGTCGATGTTTTCACTGGCCACAGCTTCTGTTGACACAGTGCCTGGTTTCCTTGGTGTTCTCATTGGTCTAAGGACTTGTTTTTGGACTGTGCTGCTTACACTGTGACAGAGCTTGCATTTGCATTTCATAAATAATGCAAATGAAGCTTGTTTTCTGAAAATACATGAACTAACCCAAATCTCCACTGGAGAAGCTGTGTTGATTTTGACAGCATGGATGCAGATTTACAGTGACCACCTGAGGCTTTGCTTGTAGCACCAAAGGAGTTCCAGTTTTTCAGAATAAAACTGAAAATCAGCAGCCAGGACTGTTTCTGCCCTTCGCTTTCTGCTGAATTCCCCCAGGAAGCTGTTTTATACCAGCTAAGGCTCTGGCAATATATATTACAGAAGTTAATGTGTCTTATCCCCCAGTTTCTTAATCTGAACTAGGTTGCAGAAAACAATTCTGTCACTATAATACAAGTAGTAAAACAGATTACTGTGCAGTAAAGTGGATAGCCTGGACTTTATGATGGGGTACTTGCAGCTCTTGCCAGAGCTCCTGTTCAGCAATTCCACATTTCCAGTTGCAGAGGGCAGACTGGGAGGTTTGAGAGTGAGAATGAGGGAACATTGCTTTTCTCTGACCAAATCCCACAGGCTGAAGCCCTATCAATCTGATAAAGAAGGATTTGTTTTACAATGTTTCTACTTTTCTTTCTTGTCATGGGTGAAGAGCTCATTCCTTACCTCAAATGAGAAAGGAATTACAGAGCAGAGTCTTTGTTGTAGGGGAAAAAATGGAAAAAAGATCTGATCAATGATCTTAGAGGTCTTTTCCAACCTTAATGATTCTCTGATTCTGTAAGGGACCAAGGGCCATGGCATCATCCTTCCCTAAAGGTGCTCTCAGCTGCACCTCAGCACCCAGGTAACAGGCTCTGGGGGGTGAGGAGGACACAGCAAACATCCCAAAATGTGCTGCCAGGTGCCCTGGGCAGGGCTGCTTTTTGCAAGCTGCCTTCTTGGGCACTGTTTGCTGTGCCAGCACAAGGCCAAGATTCCCAAGGTTTTGCCTCACCTACAGGGCTGTGTTTTGTCTAGGAAACAATTTCATTGCAAAGCCAAAATCCTTTGGCCTTTGCACCTCCTGATTTGGGCTGTGTGGTGGTGCCAGGTTCACCAAACTGAGCTGCCCTTGTCCCACTTTTAAGGGTGACACATTTCAAGGTAGGTTACAGATGTGTCCCTGGGGAAAGCAGGAGGCAGCAGAGCTCTCAGGGAAGAAAAGATAAGCAGAATTAATTTGCTAGTAAATTAGTTGCCCTATTCAGCATCAGGGAAAACAACCAAACATTCTGAAAATAAGAAATAGTGATGCCACTAATTTAATAGCAGTAATGTTCTTGTAGCTCTTACGGTCTCCTGTGAGGCTGCAAGAGAGGAAAGGATTGTGGGAAGATGTAATATCTTTTATTATGGCCAACTGTTAGAGCTTGAACAATGAGCCAGCCTCCTGGCACATGTGCTAGAATAGAGAAAATAATTTAATACTAGGACAGCATCTGCATTTTATTTTTTAAAAAATTTTTAAATGGTGACTCTGTGGCCAAATGCTTCCTCCATCTTTATAATGAAATAACAGTCTTCATCCAAGGGGAGCTCAGAGAGCAGATCCTCCTGCAGAGTCATTTCAGCTGCTTGCCTTGAATAGCTGGGGCTACACCAGGGTACACTGGAGCTTCTTTTTAGCAATTTTGAAAAATTTCACCCTTTTGCAATTGCTGTGCATGTTTGTATGCAGCTTGTAGGTGTAAATATGTGCTGCTTCTGTTGCCCTTTAATACGCAAAAAGCTCAGGCTCATGGCCTCAGCAGCATGCATTGTTTTGATTCAGAATCTGCAGAGGAGTTTCAGCCTCACTATACCCTGCTGTAAAACTCCCCCCAAAATCTCCAGGGTGCTGCTCTCTCACATCCAAATTTCCATTAAAATTAGGGAATCTCCATCTGTCCATTTTACAAAGACAGCATCAGAGAGACACATTTTGCAAACACAATAAAAATGAGAGTGTTTCTGGGGAAAAAGCCTCCACCTGAAACCAACCAGTGTTTATTAGTCTTGTTATTTATAGGTTTGTAATTTGGTGAAGATCAAATTACCTGAAGATTTAATTCTGGAAATGCTCCACAACTAAATCTTTTTCTCCAAAAAAAAAAACTTTCTCCCAGAGCTTGTAAGTGCTTAATAGAGCATCTGCTAAAGCAGCAAGGAAGAGATAGGGAAGCTGAAAGTCCACCATTGACCTTGAACATTTAATCCAAAATTTTATAGCTGTATTTTATTACACTGCTAGCATGATAAATTGCAGTGACAGGTTTAGAAAGAACCTTACAACATGCAGTGGCATAAAGCTATATTAATAATGAGTTTGATTCTGCAGTTTTTAACTTAATCAAAACTGCCAATGTTCTCTCCTGCTCTGGCCCAGACTCTATCAAAACCTTCTCTGCCCCCAGGAGACCCCACCCAGGGCTCTCCAGCCATCTCCATTGCCTTCAAATAGCTGTGAAGCACCACAGCACTATGAGGGGAAACTGAGGCACGGGAGAGAGGTGGGTTTTTCAAGGACAAGGTTATGTTCAGCTGTGTCAGCTCTCTCTACTGCTGTGCTTACAGCACTGGTTCCACAAACCTTCATTCTCCAGTGGGGCTTTTCCTAGGATTTCCCTAGGGATGTGCTTTCCCACCTGGGTGTTTTGTGGAGGCTGAAACAAAAGGAGGAGGATTATTCTGCTTATTCACAGAGCTGTGGATATCCAGCATCCTGCTATCCTTGCCCAAGCCCTGCCAGGTGCTCCCTGGAGCTGCCTGATGCTGGACTTCACCTTTTTCCTTACCCTCCCCACCCCTGGGAGTCCCACTCAATCAGCCTCCCTTGCTGTGGAAACAAGACATCCTCCCCACACAGGGGCAATCCCTGGGGTAGCAGCACCAGAATCCCAGATTTTGATAAGAAAACTGGATGAGGAACGATTTGATTTCTGTAATGAATGGTGCTGCAGATTCATATACTTCTCCTGACTCTCAGAGAGCACTCCAGCTCTGCAAGGTCACCACGTATGGGCTTATATTTTTTATTTTTTTAAATAGCTCTGTTCTACTTAAAAGCAATAATAGCACTGTAGGTTCAGGTGAAATATTTCTGTGTTCGTGGACTTGGTCACAAAGCTTTATCATTTTGCCCTTCATTGGAGCTATCAAGGTCACTAGGCAGCAGTAATAGAGATGTGATAGACTTAATAAAAACCAAGATTAATAAGAACTAGGAAGAAGGAAGTGAAGAGTTTTAGTTGGGGGGTTGTTAATGGTGTTAAGCCAAGGAGTAAGTTATAATCCATTCCCCCAAGTGGAATTCAAACATGTGAAAGCTTCTTCCCCCAGATGCCAACCTGCCCCTGGTTGGGCTCTCCAGGGTAACTGATCCCATGGTCAGGTCCTGCAGGGCCCAGGGGTGGGCAAAGCCCTTTGGAGACCACCAGCAGGCAGGGGCCAGCTTTGGAGCAGCGTGTTAAGAGCAGTAACCAAGGGCTGTTGACCTCCAGGGATGGATGTTCCAGCCACACAGGGAACTCCTGTCCTGCAGCTGGGCTTCCAGTGATGGGAGGGGTGAAAGGCAGTGGTCCTGCCAAGGCAAAAGGGCAGCTACAGAAATCACATGGAGCAACTCAAAAGCTGTGGTGCCGTGACCTTGTGAAGGTGAGCGGCTGTGGTGGGACCAAACCTGCAGCTGAGGGAAGCACTGAGTGCTGTCCCTTTGCAGGAGAAGTTATTTAACTGCCTAAACTCGAAGTGACACGAAGGACCTTGGCCAGAGCCCCAGTCTGGGAGCTCCTCTGTGGCTCCTCCGTGCACCCCAGGAGCAGCATCTAAGCTGGGTGATCTCGAAACTGCAATGCCAGAGCACTGATCAGATAAGTCTGCTGGATAAGGAAGAGAACACTTTGTCTTTCAGAAGTTTGGGCCTTGTCTGCTTTGTTTTTCTTCTTTTTTTTTTTATTTTTATTTTATTTTTTTCTTTCTGACCTCAGGTTGCTGCTGTGGCAAATTTCAAATTTCAGGTGGGAGGTGAGTGCCTGTGTTCCCAAGGGAATGCCTGGTGTGTGCAGGGGAGGGAGGATTGCTGCAGCCTACTTGCTGCAGTGGTTCATTGCCCTCACTACCTTCCCAGCTGAATACAGTGCCAGTCCTGCCCAGGCACCACAGGACTGACCAGTTTGATGAGTGAATAATGTGTGTCCAGACAATTTCTCCCATGCTTGGTTTATGCATCATCTCACAAGGATTATGCTGGAGCTACAACCATTACCCCTTTAAATGACCTGACTGTTCTCCTCACCTGTTGGGGAGCAAATGAAGCATCTCTGGGGCCTCTGGCATGTGCTGGATTTCATCCTCCTTGTTTAAAATCGACTATTTGCAATGTAAAATAACACTAATAGAAGGCATCAGGGTGATTTAGGTGTGGACAGGTCTTTGGAAGCTGCTCTGTCAGGCCTGGCAGAGGAGTATTTGAGACTGTGGTGGTCACCTGGGGCGTGTGCTCACTGCCACTTGTGCCCAGTGTGTGGCCATCCTGTCTCCAGCAGCACTGCCTGAGGAAGGGTTGGTGTGAAAACCAAACCATCTGAACCAAGCAGCTAAGGCTAATAATTAGTAGGCTTCATGATTAGCAGGTGCCACCAGTTATTCTCCACACCCTGGTGACACAAACACTTAAAAGCATGAGCTGCCCAAGTCTCCTCTGCCATGACAAAGAGTGAAAGGCTGCAGGTTTTAACCCTTTCATCGCTTCTCCCCACATCTGCAGCTGGGCCCTGTGTTTTCCCTGTGCCTCCCTTTCAGGCTGTGCATCGTCACCAGGAGCTGCTGGCTGATCCCCCCCATCAGAGGCTGGGGGGCTCTGGCAGCACATCAATAACCTGGGGGGCATTTGCTTTCACTGGGGGGTAATGAGGAGATTGCTCTGTTATGGTGGGCTGGTACCCTGCTGAATAAATTACCAAGCCAAAGGCAGTGTTGTTATTCCATGGAGAGAGTGAGATTATTACTGAGGAAATTGCAGGCCTGCTCCTGTTGTTGCTTTACTACTGGTGTAATAATAGACTTTGTTCCATTAGTGTAAACGATTTCCCCCCTTTCCCTCTCCATTGAGTACGTTGCACTCCTTCTTTTGTCCCCAGTGACTCCCCACAGTTAATGGCAATCATGGCATGCAGAGGTCCTATTTGTATTTTCACAATAGCTTGGAAAATATTAACTATCTGGGCCGTTCTTTTGGTGCTGACCAATGTCCCTGTGCAGGAAGAGCTCTTTAGAGCCACTTGTCACCATGGAAAAGCAGGAAAAGCTGAGCTGCATGTTGCAGTCCCCACTGTTGGAGCACTGCTGCTCCCAAATCTTCCAGCCCTGTGGTCTGTGTAGTTGAATATTTTAAAGTATTTTAAAGTGGTGCTGTTTTATCACCTGTCTGGTCATCAAATGGTCTGACCAGCAGACCTAGAACATTTGCACTGGCTCTGTGCCACTTTACCCTGTCAGAAGGTCAGTGTTGTGAAACCTGGGAAAAAACCCACATTGCTGGAAGCCTCTGGGTTGCAGATTTTTCAGGGCCCCAGCTCTTCGCTGCTTATCTGAAAGCCCTACACAGAAATATTGCAGCAGAAATTCATCCAGGACAAGTTCCAACAGAAAGGTGGAATGCTGTTACTATTACTACCAGGTTAAGTTAAAAAACAAACCAAACCTTACAAATAAGGAATATATATATATATATATATATATATATATATATACACACAGAGTCAGAGGTATGGGAGAGAAGAATGTTTTAGTCCCTATTAGAAATACATCAGTGTTTCACACCAGCACTGGAAGTTCTGCAGCTCATAAAAAATTCATAAGGCTTGCTGAGGAAAACAGGAAGGCAATTCAGGTGTCTATTTTTTGAGCACTGTCATACTTGCAAGAGTTTAAGCTAGTCTGGATTGATATTTCTTGTTATGTGCCAGCTCTGCATTATGACCCTCTCTGGACCATAGTTCAGTGACTCAAGGAGAATGAATGACAAGGTGGCCTGGGTTTGTGGAGAAGAAGAGAGGAGAGCCCAGGGTATTTTGCTTTTTCTTTATGGTTTTACAGTCTCCTCTTCAGGGTCCTTTTCACTTCTGCAAACACAAAACTCAAGGTGAAAAGTAATTGGACAAGCTAACAAATGAGTTCAGGCTTGTTGCATTCCCCACTGGCGAGTCTCTGTGTTTCTCTTGCCACCAAGAGCAGCCTCTTTGACACGGCCTTTCATGTACCAGCTAACAAAGGATGGAAATCTGCCACAGGGATGAGAAAAGAGAGGCTTTAAACAGGACAGGCACTAAACCAGAGTGATTTATACAGGCTGAGGATAGTGCTTTACATTTCATCAGTCTTCCAGGGGCTCCACGATCCCATCTGCATCTTTTGGGGATATTTGGTGCAAACTGTTGCTCTCCAGGCTACAAAGTTTTACTGCAGGCAGAAGTGGGAGCCTCATGGTGTGCACCCTGCTCTGCAAGGGCTTGGGGTGTAAAGTGAAGCACTTCATTGCAGGTATTCCTTGCTCTTACCGTGGGCTGATGGAGATGATGGAGAGCAGGTTCCTGTGAGCCAGGGGAGGTGCAGAGACACAGGCACAACTCTGAGTGAAGCCAGCAGCAGGATGAGGCTCAGCATCCCCACTGAGCCCTCTGCTGCCCTATGCTGTCCCCCTGCCATGGATGATAAAAGATGGCCATGGCTGGAAGTTCATGGGAAGGGAGGAAATCACTGGGCCATGGAAGGGGTTGCCATGAGACTGGGTGGGTGGGAGGCAATGCCATCCCTCCCTGCACCAAAGCACCACCCTAATGTCAGCATTCTTCTCATTGGAGTGTACTGGGTGAGAGGGGTTAATTAAATTACACCTCTAATTTCATCATTAGAAGTTGCAGTGCTCCATTGGTGGTGGGGCTGTGGGGACAGCCCTGACTGCTCTGCTCCCTGAGCAGCCTCAGTGCACTGGGGACATTCTCAGCAGCTGGGGTGGCTTTTGCTCCTCGCTCTGCCTTTCCAGGGACTGGCACAGCCTTTGTGTGGCTGCTCCTGCAAGGTCAAGCCGGGTAAATGGCAGCTCTCTGAGGGCTTTGCCAGCTGCTTCTCTTGCCCTGTTCTCACCTGATGCTGTAAATTAAGAAGCAAAAATCACCCTGACTCCTCTTAGCTTGTCCAGCTGCAGGCTTGCAGGAGGGAACAATGGCTTCATTTGGATGCCAGGATGGGGAGCCCGTGGTTCCTGCACATCAGAGCAGGCAGGTATTAGCAGCTAAAGGGGCCTTGGGATCCAAGCTGCACACACTGTTACCCTAAATGGTTTCTCTGTGCTAATATACAATATCTTTATTCTTTCCATGCCACTTGAGTAACTGGTAAATGACAGGACCTGCTTTTCAATTCCACCGTGCTGCCAGGGCCTGTCACACTTTTAATTTGTGCAATAGCTGCAAGCATAGCAGTAATTGTGTTTCACATTCCCCACAACTGCAGTGCTGGCTTCTGTTCCCTCTTCTTCAGCCCTCTGCCCCAGCTTGAGCTATTTAATGTTTTCTGAAGCTACCCCACAATGCTGCTGTTAACTTATCTAGTGTTTGATAATGTTTAATCAACATCCCCCTCAAGAAATACAGTGCAGGTGGCACAGGTGCACTCAGATCTGCTGGGTGTGATGCTGATTGCTGCAGACACCTGGGCAGGGTGAGGGGTCCCTGTGGGTGCTGTCACTGCCCAGGCTGGCAGGGCTGGGAGCTGAAGTGTGCACAGGCTGTGTGTGCCACTCTCCACCCAGAGACAGGACAGATTTTGAAAGGCTGCTCTGCTAAAACCCGTGGATGTTTCTGTAGGTCCAAATGACTTAAGTGGAAATAATTTTGCGGATGTGATTTTGCATTTGCTTCAATGCATTTGAAAGGTCTGCTGAGGACCTTCATAAACCCTTCAGCCTTTGAGCAACAACTCAAGGAAGTTTGATTTCCCAACTTTGTGAGCTTTGGGTTGGATTTTTTGGTGTCTCATGTAGGTTTTCCTGCTAGGTCTAGCTTTTCCTGCAGGTTGAGTGCTCATCATGGCTCTTACTGTGGATTCTCTGTGGCTGAGAAGGTTTAGTCCAGATGTTCTGCTCCTGTTTTGTGCTCTAACTGCATCCACTCAGGGTCTGAGAGGTCTCTGATGCCCAGTTCTGTGTGGGTGAGGCTGGTCAGGTGCTGTGATCCTGCAGGCTGTGGCTCTTTACCAAAGCAGCTCACAGAGCCTGGACACTTCAGGCTGTGAAGGGAAAGCTTCTGTGCTTCTGAATTTTGTCTCAGCTCCCTGTGAGCTCAGCCCAGCCCAGGCAGGTGACACCCTTGGGAGCACAGCTCTCCTACCCAGACTGGCAAACTTGGGGCTGATTTTCCTGTTGTAAAACTGATGGCTCTGGCTGCAGCAGATGAAGGTCATGCAGACCTGTAAAACATTGCTGAAAGATCACACACGACAAGAATGGGGAAGTGCTTGCTGGGATGTGGCTGAGGACACAGCACACATGGAGTGTCCCCAGGGACACAGAAGGACTGCTCTCATTTGTAAAGCCAGTAGTTGGGTTACAAACATTTATTTTCCTCTCCTTCAGCTTCTACAGCTGAAGTAGAGGAAAATAACAGCTGTACAGCTGTTCCCATAGATGGGCAGAATGTATCCCACCCTCAACCCCTTCCAGTTCATTATTTGCTATCATGGTTCAAGCCCATCCTTCGTGATGGGTGAAGTCAATACAACCATTTATGGACTGAAAGGAGAGGGACATTAACCCTAATTTCCTTTCTGCTAAGCTGGATGCTGCAAGAGTGGGACTTATGTGAATGGTCCTGGTTTTCCTCTCACAGCAGGGGCTTCTCTCCATGGTAGCTGTCCCAGGTCAGAGCAGGAGAGGAGCCTTAGCAGGAATATTATGGGCTTTAAATGCTTTGCTCCACAGTACAACATCCTACAGGGTGAAAGCTCTCTGCCAGTGGGCAAAGGTAATGGAAACCACATTTTCTTAGCTGAGTAATTAGATTGATTCTGCAGAAATGCAGACATGTGGAAAATTGAAAAATGGAAGAGTTGCATGCCCTTAGGCTGCAGATGAATATGGTGGTGCCTTTCTGAGGAACACTGGCTCGATCTATTGAATTACAGGACGTGCTGAGACCAGCTCAGGCACGATGCAAGTTCTGGCCCTGACCAGGGGAAACTCAGACAGAAGGGGTGTCTTTCTCACTGTGCTGATCTGAAATAGATATCCCTTTCCCCAGAACTTCTCACTGAATTCTGTAGTGCTCTGTGCAGCAAAAGGATGCACCTGTGTGAATCCAGTTACTAGATTAACTCTCCATGTAATTATAGACACACAGAAATTTTAATTGAATGGTGCATTTGATGGGACTAGATCACAGATCACACAGGGATGTTGCTGAGACTGTGCTTGTGTGCCTTTAATTTATGAGTGTTTTGACCTCAGACATCAAGTGGGAAGTATTTCTATGGGGTCCATTCTCCAGATTAAACCAGACATATCTACTGTTTTCTAGTCTTGCACATTATAACAGCTGAGAACTTGTTTGGATGCTGTCAGCCATGCTAGGGGGTTTCATCCCTGTGATCAGGAGTTCTGTGGTTTTGCAGGGTCTGGAGACAGCTCTGGAGCTATTTCTGGCTGAGATTATTTAAGCAAAGGTCAATATTCTACCATGGCTCTGTGGTGAGGTAGAACCTACAGCCAAACTCTTCAGAGATGCCTGTGCCTTTAAAATACCAGTCTGCAGTATTGTGTGAGTGGTGTGGGAAGTGGCAGGAATGAAGGCAAACAGGCACACTGGGCTATGAAACACCATTACTGTATGATGAGTAGCACCACGAACAGCCAGGTAAATTCAGATATTAAACCTGCCTGTATTCCACTTCCTCATTACCAGTATCACTGTTGAAGCATTGTGATTCAGGATTTTTGAGTAATACAGAATCTTTTCTTTATGTGTCTCAGCTTGAACTTCTGGACTGCTCTTTCCCATTCAGCTTGGCTTTTCTAGTTCTGGCTTCTCAGAGCTGGCTTTTCTTTGAGCAGGAAGTTGGTCCTGATGTACCATCAAAGTCCCTCCAATATATATCATACTGTGATTCTGATTTTCATTGGTCTCACTTCCTCAGATTTCAATGCTTTGTTTCAGTGTGCACAGTTTTTATCAAGCCATTTTCCTCTTTCATAATTTTGAACTGCCCTGAACCTCCTCTTCGCATAAATGCAAGGCCAAACTGGTTCTTTTGAGCTCTGGCTAATCCATCATTCCCAACATTTTCTACCTACATGGACTGCTATTAAGATTTAATTAACAACTCTTCTGCTGAAGCTTTGGTCCTGGTCAGCAATATTGGAATTGCATTAAATAAGGGCATAAAAAATGCAACAGCATTTGTGATATCTGCCTTACAATATGAGCCACTGCTTTGTGTGGGTAGTTTAACTCATCATAAATCAAGGGGATCCTATATTCACATGATGTGTTATTGCTGTTTGCCTTCTCTGGTGACACTTGGAAGTCCTGGGGGCAGGAGCTGTCACTGATCACACACCTTTGGCACTGGACATGCTGCCATCTCCACGTGCAAGATCTCTGCTTTTCCATTTTCTTCCCAAGCTCACCCTAGGAGCTGTCAACAGCACTCAGGGCCATTGATACTGCAGAGCTTTACCTGCTTTGTGTCAAACAGGCCCTTCTGTCAGAAGATACAACCTCAAGGTCCTTTTTGCCCTCTCTCCCCAGGTCCCATCAGCAGCATTTTAGTGAACCGCTACGGCAGCCGCCCCGTGGTCATGTTTGGGGGCCTCCTGTGTGGTGTGGGGATGATCTCAGCTGCCTTCTGCACCAGCATCCTGCAGCTCTACATCTGCGTGGGCTTCATCACAGGTGAGAGCAAAGCACCTCCCTCCCCTCCACACTGAGGCTCCCTTCTGATGGCCTGGGGCTTCCACACCAGCACAAACACAAGGGGAAGCTGCTGAGATAAAAAGCTGGTGAGATAAAAATCTGCTGGGACAAAGGCTCTCCTCAGCAATGCTCCAGATGAACTTCAGCAAAGAGAACGTTCCCTGTGCCCTGTTCCTGACTGGGATCCAGGCAGGGCTGTGCTCTCTGCAGATCAGTCTCTGGGCCAGGCTGCTGGGGTTGGTGGCCCTCAGTGCCCTCAGCTCCCCCTGAAACAAACCCAGGCTGACTGTGCTCTGCCCTGGCTACAGCAAGTCCTTCTGGTACAAGTGAGACTATAAAGAAAGCACCCTTGTTCCTATTTTACTGTGTGTTACCTTCCCTCTGTGAGATACATGAAATGAGGTTTCAGATGTTTGCTTCAGTTTACTTGCCCTTTTCCAGCTTGTCAGGTGAGGAGGTCCTTTATCTGAAAATAAGAACTGCTGGAGTTGACTGAAAATAGGCAATGATTCCCCTATTGTGAAAAAAAAAAACAAAACAAAAACAAAAACAACCCTGTATTTCCTTTTTGAAATTCCAATTTGAATTGCCTGTATTGGAATATGAAATTCCATATTGGAAACTCAAGCAGAATAAGGCATAGGCTCAGTCCAGCCCCTTTAAAGCCTGCAGGTGCCACATTATTGCTTTTAAAGGTAGATAGATTAGACCTCTCCACCTGTGTGAGTATAGAAGCTTAATTGTAAGTATTTTTATTATTTTGGATAAGGTACAGCCAAAGTTTATTCCAGTGCAGCTAGGACATCTGCTTGGAAGCATTACACAATGAGCTCAAAATTGGCTTCTGAGGTTGCCAGGTGTATGGTTTAATGAATGTTCCCAATCTCTCTGCAGATGCATTAAATGTTGCTGCTTTCTGAATGTGAAAATGGGAGCTCAACATTTAAAATCAATAAAACCAGCCACTAGCAAAGTAAATTGGGACAGAAAGTTTGTCACCCTGTTCTTCTATAGCAATATCCCTTTATTAAATCTGTACAGGATTGAATAAATCCCTGTGTAGGATTCCCTCTCTTAAACTTTACTCTTCCTAAGGACTGTCACTGTAATTAAAAAGTGATACTGTGTTATTATTGGATGAGTAAATATTGCAGATTCCTTGAAAGAGACTCCAGAAACAAAGTGATGGCAAATAAAACTAACCAATGTCTCCCAATATTTCTTAATGCATGAGCTTGCATCATTTCCTCCTAAACAAATGTCCCCTATGAAGGCAAAGGGGGAAGGGACAGGACAAGGGTGGGGATGATTTTCAGCTGACAGAGGGCAGTTTAGATCAGATGCTAGGAAGAAATTCTTTATTGTGAGGATGGGGAGGCCCTGGCACAGGTTGCAGAGAGAAAAGCTGTGACTTCCCCATCCATGGAAGTGTCCAAGGCCAGGCTGGACAGTGTTTGGAGCAACCTGGGATAGTAGAAGGTGTCCCTGCCATGGCAAGGGAGTTGGAATGGGATGAGTCTTAAGGCCCCTTCCAACCTAAAACATTCTGTGATTCTGAGCTGACTAATGCTGGATTAGCAGATGGAAATCATAAACCCTTTGCTGAAAATATTCTGTGCACTTTGGTGAGCAGAAGGACTCAGACAAGAAACAGGGCTGCAGGGAGGCACCAACTTCTCTGTTCTAAAGCTCTAAAAAGGTGACAGGAGGGAACTCTGTGGAAAACCCCAACAGACCTGGGATTGATAAACTTGGTACTTGGTCCCTGCGTGTGTCTGCAGGTCTGGTCCATCATCCAAGTCTGATGCTGTGGGCAGTGCTCAGTGCACACAGGTGACCCTCAGGTACCTAAAACACCCCCACATCTCTCTGTCTGCACTGCTGTGCTGTTTCCTCTGAGCAGAGCACATCTCTTGTGTGCATCTTTCCCTCCTGCTTGCTGGAGAAGGGCAGCAGCGTGGATGAGGTGCTGGCTGATAACCCATCATCTCCAGGCATGGGGGTGTGCTGGGGAAGGAATATTAATTTGACAGAGAAGGGAAGATGCTTGTAAGCCTGCTAACATGCTTAATGCCTCCAATTAAGCTTGAAGTATCTTTGCTGGTCAGGCCTAGCATGGAAGCATTCAAGGGCAATTAGGAAGCCACCTGCCCATCATGTGGCTGTGACAGTGCTGCTGCACGAGGAGAGAGGCTTTTGTAAAGGGGATTTGCAGTAACTGTAAAGCAACCTGTAAACATCACACTCTTTCTAGCCTCTTTCCTACTAGCTTGGAAAGAAAACAGAATGATGTAAAAGCCTGTGCACATGTAAGTCACGGGGATCGAGGTAAAAACAAGGTCTTGGTACGAGGAGGTCTCTGCCTCAGTCCTGTGCCTGTGGCATGTTAATAGAAATCTCTTCAGAGGAGCAGAGCAGGAAGGATCTGTTTGCAGTGGAGGGATTAGACACGGCAATCTCATTGCTGACTTGATTATGCCTGTTTCCATTTGCATGCAGAGCAGGAACCAGGCTCTGCTGGTGGAGGCAGCTCTGTCCTTGATGGCTCTCTGGGCTGCACAGGAAACCCCACAGCCTCTCCCCATTTGTTTCCCTACAGCCCTTAGAAAAAGAAATGGGGTTTGCAAGCTGTCCACCTGGACAGATGCCAGCCTGGATGTGTTAAGTAGCTGTTTCAACACGCAACCTCTCCTGAAGTCTGAGGCAGAAGCAGCAAATTTCAAAGCTAATTGCAAGGTGGTAACGAGTGGTCAGAGATTAGTTCAATATGCACCAATTAGACTGCCATGAAATAAAATGGGATCTTGGGTGAGGCATGTGGTCTAATGAGAGCAGAGACTTTGCCATGGCTGTAAATGTTGAGCCCTGAAATACCTGGTCAGATTGTTCCTTGCTAATAAAGTAAGAACAAGATCAATAACTACACAGCTGAGTCCTGTAGCACCACTTATTTCCTCCTAATATGAGTGAGATGTATTTAATCCAGGAAAGAACACTCCCTCTGGCACAGGTTTGCTTCTGTTCTTGCAACACCACTGACAGACCTCTCTGTCATATCCCTGGGGAGAAAATGTGGTTATTGAGTAACAATTCCAGCTATGGAAAAGCTGCTGTAGTTTCTGAAAAGTGCAATAAAATGGATGTAAATATTTCCTATTAAAGTCAGCCAAAAGCTTAAAGTAAATTGAAAATCCCGTTATTCAATTTGAAACTCTCCAAATTTAATTAATGGGAAGAGCATGAGGTAATATTAAATTAGATTTGTCTGACTGGCAAATTAATGTTCACATAATAAAAAAAAATTGAGATGATTATTGTTTAAGTGGGTAGCTGGCATCCAGTCTCATTTCCATCCTTTGGGAGACATGTAGTGTGTCCCTACCAAAAATGACTCTGGAAATGATGGTTCAATTTCTGCCCTTACTGACCAGCCTGGGACATGGGGAGTTAATGCAAACTCTCACCTGCTGTACTGCATCTTTTCAGGTGGAAAAATATACATTTCTATATTTCAGCACTGTCCAAGGGTGTTCTCTAACCAGGGCTGTGGTTTTCCTCTGTGGCTCCCAGGTCATCCTGAATTTGGCCCTATAGGCATTACTAGCAGGCTGCACTTCCCAAAGATGTGCCCTGCCTAATACATGGACTATCTAAAAAAGCTCATGCTGAGAATGTTTTGTATCCAGAATTATTTTAATGTGTTGCCATTTCAATGTTGTAAACTTCAAAGTAATTAAAAAAATAACTTTAGACTTGGCAAAAATCATAATTTTGTAAACCCATTTAAACCGAAGCTCTCCAACATTGGCTGGATTCTGCTGCATCAGTTGGATTCTACTCTATCAGTGACTAATGATAGTGTTCCTTAATTAATTTTGAGGACCTTGACCTTTGTAAATTCTCTTCTGTAAAGCAATATGCCTAATTATGTACTACACAGTTAAACAAACTAATTATATTGACTAATGAACAAGAAAAAATCTGCACGACCCTATATTCAGGATTCATGTTCTCTGATACAATCACTTCAAGGATTAAATTTCTGCGTTGTTCTAATGTGGCTCATTCTTTCCTGGATGATGGAGTGGAAAATATGTGGAATGACTTTTAAATGCCATTTTGATGGAGTTCTGAAAAATGAACCTTTTATGAAAATACTGCATGTCAAAGAAATGCTTGAAAATATTATTGATGTTTAACTATTGATTATTGATGCTGGACATCATGAAGAATTTTTTCACTGAAAAGGTGATTAAGCATTGGAACGGGTTGCCCAGGGAGGTGGTGGATTCCCCATCCTTGGAAGTGCTCAAGAAAAAGCTGGAGGTGGTACTCAGTACTCTGGTCTAGTTCATAAGGTGATGATTGGTCAAAGGATGGACTCCATGGTCTTGGGGGTCTTTTCCAACCTTACTGATTGTGTGATTCTATGGTTCTATATGGCAGTGCTCTCAAACATAACCACAGAAAATTGAAACCATCACAACATTTGATATTTCTGCCTGCAGATTCCACCTGTGCAGGAGAAGCTGGCCAATTGAATTAGCAATGCAGATTTACAACGGCATTTATACCTCTAAATGCAATAAAAATAAATTCTAATTAAAAGAAGCACTCTGAGGTCCTGCGTAATTAGCATCCTCGGAAGCTGTTTTGCTGTGCACTTGCAGACCTCTAAATCTTCTGCATCAGACCTGCACTGCTCACAGCACCACATCAGTCGTGGCTGAGGAGGATGATGTTATTTCCTGTGCAGGTCTGGCTGCCTGGCAGCAGAGTTGAGTGCCCATGGAAGGAGAGGCCATCCCTGGATGGATGCACTTTGGTGGTTGACACTGTCCAAGCCAAAACAACCTGCCTCAAACTGGGAGCTGGTATTTTTTAAAAATAGATCAATCCTCTCCCCCAGCAAGGGGGCTGTGTCTGGAAAGAACCCACCAGCATTTTGTGAGGGAATAGTTTTGGTTCACTCTGAAGCAAACTCTTGGTGCTAGTTTTGCCACCCAAGAGATTTGCAGTGCAAAATGAAAGGGATTCTCTGAATGAAAGAGTGCTTCTGGGGTCTGGTTATTCAAATGTGGCAGCCAGAACTCTGACATCCTGGGCAATATTTTTATCCAGATTGTTGTGTTGAATAGCCCCAGTGAACCAATTGACTGTGAATTTCCTTAAACAATGTGCTGAGGAGAAATGGGTCTCAAGTCTTCCTTTGTTTATCTGAACTGTTTTTCAGGATTTGGCCTTGCCCTCAACCTTCAGCCATCAGTGATAATCATAGGGAAATACTTTTTGAGGAGAAGACCCATTGCCAATGGCCTTGCTATGGCAGGGAGCCCCGTGATGCTTTGCACCCTGGCACCTCTCAACCAATTCCTTTTTGACAATTTTGGCTGGAGGGGCAGCTTTTTAATTCTTGGGGCAATTTTATTAAACTGCTGTGTGGCAGGAGCTCTCTTCAGACCCATCGGGGCAGGCACAGCACAGGTCAAAACCCAGGTGACTGAGGAAGGGAAGGATGCTCTGAAAGGAAAGATCACTGAAGATGGCCTCATGGAGAACAAAACAGAAGAGGAAGGAGAAAAGGACTGCTTCGAAAAAGTCAATCAGTACCTTGATTTTTCCCTCTTCAAACACAGAGGGTTCTTGATTTACCTGATTGGAAACGTGCTGATGTTCCTGGGCTTCTTCGCCCCCATCGTTTTCCTGGCACCCTACGCAAAGCACACCGGCATCGATGAATATTCAGCTGCTTTCCTGCTTTCCATCCTGGCTATGGTGGACATGGTTGCTCGCCCCACCACCGGCATCATTGCCAACAGCAAGTGGGTGAGGCCGAGGATTCAGTACTTCTTCAGCTTCGCCATCGCTTTCAACGGCGCCTGCCACCTCCTGTGCCCGCTGGCCTCCAGCTACTCGGGGCTCATTGTGTACTCCAGCTTCTTTGGCCTGGCCTTTGGCATGGTGTGTGCCATGCTCTTCGAGACGCTGATGGACCTGGTGGGAGCTGCCCGGTTCACGAGCGCCGTCGGCCTCGTCACCATCGCCGAGTGCTGCACCATCCTGCTGGGACCCCCTATTGGAGGTGGGTGCGTTTTCCTCCTCTGCTGCCACTGGGCTGTCACTTGGGTTTAGACTTTTCCTAAGTTTGTGGGAAATTATTCTAGATGTGTGTTCTCTGCCTCACAATCACCATTTTTTCCACTAGTAACTGGACAGGAAAGGATGTTCTTGATGTCTCCTCCAGCATTTCCTCTTTTCTCCTTTCTGTTGAAGTGAGTCTTGGAGAGTCATCTTTTAATTCTGGATTGCTCCACACACTTGAACTGAACTGAAGCAGAGTGGGGCTTCCTGCAACACCAGCAACCTGGCACTTCAGAGAGCTCCTCCTGGACATTCCTCCTTTTGCAAAAGGCTGGAGTCCACCAAATTTAAGTAAAACACAACAGTTCTATGAAAGCCTCTTGTGGACTCAAACCTTGCTGTTTGTCTCTAAGGCTCTGAGTATGCCATTTAGGAATGTCAGTCATATTAGTGCAGCTAAAAGATTTAAATCTGTTCTAAAAATAATTTAAAAAAATATTTATTTTGGTTGGAATGGTTTGAAATATCAAAAGGCAGAGCCCATAAAGGTCCATGTGGACAATACTGAGTCTCCAGGAGGACTTTCAGTCATCTAAAGATAAGTAAGGCCAGTGATCTCCTGTGATTTAACAGCCTTAATATTCCCTCTATAGCATGTGCTTCTTTTGCAATTTTAACCCTTTTCCTGGATTCAAAACTGAGATCTGGCTAATGCTTCATATGACACATCCTGCAGAGCTGTTTAATTCTTCATATTACTGGGTAGCTCATACAGTGTGACAGAAGCAGCTGTATCCTCTTGCTGTCTTAGAGATTCATTATTTAATTAATGACAAAAAAAAGAAAATACAATTTTAAAATGGCTGTTTTCTGAATTATATAATTTTCTTTGTGGGAGATTAAGTTAATGACTAGAGACTGCTAATGAGGCTAAAACAGTTCTGTGTAATAATCAGCAATATTAGTTTTGTAGGGTTTCCCCCACCATTTTAATAAGCAGCAAATTTATTGGTTCTTTGGCATTTTAATAACCTACTGCAGGGTTCTGCTTTAATGAACTAAGTAAATTGTTCCCAATGTGTTTTATGACTTTATCTTATTCTCAAAGGAAAAGAGGCAAGACTATCCTACTGTTGAATTTTCCAATACTCTACTCATTAAAACTCTCATTGAAACCTATTTAAGAGACCTCTAGGTCATCCTGATGAGCAGAAAAGGAAAAATTGTTGCAATTAGCATTTGGTTGATGTCTCACCAGTAGCATGAAAAACACTCTGCATTGAAAGTGGTGTACCAAGTCAGCTAGGGATGATTCAGGAAAAACCACTGACCAAAACCAGCTAAAAATTATTATTATCGTGATCAGGAAATCTATTTGGTAACCATAAAACCCCTTGTTAGTGCAATGCAGTGGGATAATTAATCATCAGCTTTTCAGCATTAAGGGTCAATTGGGATGTAATTAAAGGTCCCTCTTTTTGAGGAGGAGAACATATTCCAAAACGTCAGAGAGCTAATGGATGATGGGGCAGCTTCAGGGAAGACTGTCTGTACTGTGAAGGCCAGGTTAGGAGTGGATCTTTAATTAGGATTTGGTATGTTAAGAATGGTCTGTGTTGCCCAGTAAATGGGAATTAAAGCTCAGGATCATAATCCCAATAAGATTTGCATTATATTTTGACATAAAAGAGAATGGTGACATTTCAATTAAGCTATCTCCCTTCAATTACTCTGTAACTCCGTAGCAGAGGCATTAACCTTTGAGAGGAACCTGTCACATTCGTCTTGGCATTGAAATTATCTGACACTGACAGCATCATCTTTGCTTTCCCTGGAACTAATGTTTTCCAGTTTCACGCTGTGCCCTTTCCTCTTCAGATCATGAGTGTAACTGCAGAAAGGGCAGCTGTGACCAAAAGCTGAGCCCCCTCTAATGCTGGTGGGTGACCCGTGGTGGAATAAATCACAGGGTCTTTGCCAAGAGCCTGAGATGAGACCCAGTGGGCAGGTGCCTTCTCATGGAAGTTTTCCCAAAAGCTGCTGCTTTTGGCTGCCAAGACAAGTGGACATCCTTGTAGTTGATCATTGGAATCAGTGAAAGGCTGCCTGCAGGCTCTGTGATCACAGGAGTAGCTTAGCATGGGAAAAATAGATGTGCTGGAAAAGTCCAGACTTTGCAGTGCAGGTTCTGTCCACTTCTACTGAACTGTGCACATTATCAGAGCATTACCTCTACCAATGTCAACTACCCACAGGCTGCATAGGGCAACACATATTCAGTATTTGCAGGCTCAGAGTGTTTGTGGAGGAGATCAGAAGTTCAGAGAATGTTTTATCCTGAAGCCACGAGAGTGTTCCTTGATATACAGGATTTGAAAACACAATACCCTTGCCATCATCTCTAAATTTCCTTTTTTTTTTTTAATATATATATTTTTACAGGAATTATTATTGATACCTTTGGGGACTATAAATATATGTTCATTAAATGTGGAGCTGTGATGGTCCTGGCTGGAACCTTTCTGTTCATCATGAATTATTATAATTATCGTATGCTTGCCAAGGAGGAGAAGGAAAGAAAGGCAAAAGAAGAGGATCCTAAATATGTAAGGACAGAAAATGAAGGCAAAAAAACCTGGAACAAAGATTCCACACAGGATGGGCCTGAGCTGGAACCTTTGAGAGAGAAGGGAGAAGGATTAAAGAAGGAAATGAATGGCACAAATGAAGTTTAAACCTGTTCTCATGGGCTGAATGGGAAATGACTTCTGGGTCACTCAAATGAGCACCAGCTCTGAAATCACACTATGTTTTAAAATTTTACTCTATTCTCTGCCATGTGCATCCTCTTCTTTGTTGTAGGAGAAGACTAGAACAGAAACAAGTCCTGATTCTTATAAACTGCTGGGACACTGCAGTATCTGCTTGCATACCAAAGGTCCTGCAAGACTTTCCTTTAGATATTCCCCATTTCCCAGAGAAAAGGGAAATGTGATGTTTTGCAGGGGGCCAGGATGGTGCTGGCATGAGACAGGAGTCCTTCTTCAGGTGCTTTATCTGTGCAGGGCAGAAATTTAGTCTTAAGCTTAACCCTTGACCTACATTCCAACAGTGCAAATTTAATTTTTTCCCTAGGAGGTTACAAAGTGCTTATTATCCAATTTCTGAATGTCTTACCATTGCTAGCGAGCTTTTTCTTCACAACACCCTGGTGAGAGAGTAAGTGTTGCCACTATTAATTAATTGTTCAAATGAAGAACTGAATAAAAGAGGGTCTTTGGGCATCATTGCATCAGTGAATAAAGCTTAGATGAGCCAGAGCTGAAGGGGAATCCACTGCCCTGAGCTGCCTAAAAGCCCTGCTGAACACAGGTCTCCCCTCACTGGAAAAAGGGAATACAGTGCATTAAACCTGTGTACAGTGCACTCTGCTCAGTGTGTGCCTCACACTAATTACAATTAGTGATTTTGAACACTGTCTCAGAGCTGGGACCTTTGCCATATTTTTTTTTAACCTGCTTCAGTTGCATCCATCCTGGAGGGAATCCAAACCCAGCTGCCTCCCCCTTGTTTGGGCTGGAGTGAGCACCGCCCTGGTGCTGGCACTGCAGTTCCTGCTGGCCCCATGCCACCCTGCTGCACAAAGTAATATTTGCCAGGTCAGGGATGCAGAGGTGGAGCTGAGACCATGTAGGAGGCTCTCATCCTGTGGTGATAATTTAGAACTGAGAAGATTTGCACTCTGATGTATTTTATTCCAAGCAGCTGCTGCCCAAGAGCCGTGGATGCTGAGTGTGGCATCATGCAGTTGAATCATCAGACTTTTGTGGAATTTCATGGATTTGATTAGATAAAAACAAGGACTTTTCAGGCAGATCACCAAAATTCATAGCTAAAACTAGTCCAGAAGTTAGTTCTCCTTTTTCTTTGTTTCAATGGTACTCATATGTGGTCAGATCATATTTTTTCATGATTTTGTCTTTGAAGAACTGTATTTTCTTGTGTGTGTATACAATATGAAGAAAGGCTTGTAAAAATACTTCCATAAATACACTGAACTATTAAAATTAGGTCATTCTGGTCTTCTTGTACAAAACCTTTTCTGTGAATTCTTTTGTTTCTTTGAACAATAGTGGTCTTTGACTTCAGCAGGACTTAAATTTTAGCCTTAAGTCATAACTTGTATTTTCTCTGAAAAAAACAAACTCTATACAAAATAATTAGGCCTTCAGTGCTTGTTTTTAATACCCTTTATTTCTGTCAAATATATCTGTGATAGTTCATTTAAAAAGACATTAATAGAAGGCCATGAATATTTTCCAATATGCCTTCTGTCATATACTTAATAAAACTATTTTAAAAAATTAAATTAGTTTCCATTTTCCTGTGTGTGTAATGCATCTTCTTGATTTAGTAAGGAGTTTATCCTCTGAGGGTTTCTAGTCCTGCCTCCATGCACAACTCTTGGTCACAACCTCATGTTCTTGTTGATTTAGATTCCTTTGATATCCTTGGTGGTCTGGGCCAGCCTGACTCACACTCCAGTTGTGGTGGGCCCAGGAGTCTGAAAGCTGTGCAGAATGACCTGGAAAGGACCTGACAAGATGATTTTCATATCTTTCCACCAGGTTGTATCAATTAATCCTCAGTGCAATGACCCAGATCCCCAGCTGTCCTTGTGGCAGGAGCTGATACTCAGGCTTCTCATCTCTCAGAAACCCCAAAAAAGCTTTTTAGGTCATAAAACTTTGTTAATACAGGTAAGATTTTTAATAAAAAGGCGTTCTGGTCAGCTATCTGTGAAAATCCTCTGGAAAAGACGCCTTTGTTAAACTGCCCCTGGGGGCAAAAAATGTTTCATTGGATAAATAGGTCTTTAAGGCTTCAGAATTCTTCTGACACGAAGCAGCTATTTCATTTAACCTCCTCACTCTCCTGTCAAAGGAGCTTACACTGCCTTTAAGGTTATGGCACTATTTCTGTCAGGTAGGAAGCCAGACTATTTTAAGACAATGTTGGTGGTTGTGGCTGGTGGGTGCCTGACTCTCCCCTGTTACCACCCTGCTGCCACCCTGCACTAAACCTCTGATCATGACATCCCACTAATCACTTCAGCAAAGCAATGCCAAATAATTCTGTACTTATAAGCCCTAGAAATGCCTCCTTGACTCAAATCCTATGAATTCAACACCTTGCAGACTCAAGCTATAATTCTTTCCCAGAAACCTCTCAAACTTTCCTGAGGATGTTTTCAGTTATTAAAAATAACTAGTGCAATATGAAATAACCATTACAAAAAGCTCTTGTGATGCAGTAGAAGCTGCCTGTGCATCTAATTTAGTGATTTGTACAGCAAATTGAACACAAAATTAATATTTACTTAGGTTTGGAAAGCACCTGTGTAAGCAAGTCAAGAGGTGTGAGTGTTGTGCCATAAATATGCGTGCTAGGCACAGGGGGGATATTTGGGATATCAGATGTGCAGGGATAATTGCAAACACTTTCTTTGGAGTGCAGTTATGAGCCTTTTCATATTTCATTAGCTTGTGACCTTATTAGAAGTAATTGCCATTGTTTCCAGGGCTGCTCAAACTTCATCAAGAGCCTGATCTGGATGCTGAACCATCACTCCCAACAAAAGAAGCCAACAGAGTGGTGTTTGATGGGGAGGTGTGACAGGTACCACAGATTGGATTTAGATTTATCCCATGTACTGGTTTTTTGTTTACAGTTCCCCTCACTTCTACCCTCTCTATATTTAGCTTTCCAAATTCAAAGGCATGGAGGTAGAATTCAAATATTTCACTGCTTTGGTGCAGCAAAATTTGTACACATTGCTCCCTCCCTTTTTAAAAGAATGTTAGAGCAGTGACTCTGCCACATGATGGACATTTTCTGCCATCACACCTTGGGCCAGGTGCTGCTTTGCCCCACATATAAATATCATTTAAATAGATTGAATGAACCATTCTAGGAAGTGCAAAACACACAAGGAGAATTCTGGAACCACAAATGAGTAGAGGCAACTTGGTCGTAATTGTGTTAAAAATTAGTAAGCAAGCAAACAAACAAATGAAGTGCCAACCTATATGTTTGAAATATGCAATCATTTTAGATGACACAGGAGATTATTCAGGAGGACAGTTCCCAGGGCAGCTGACACCAAATTTATTTGGTTGTGTTCAGAAAACACCTCGTAGACAACACAGGTGCATTCAGATTACATCTGGAATGAATTTAAAAGATTACTTTCCTGCCCTCTGCAGTGACAGTGACATTGTCTATAAAATAATATTATTTGGACTTATCAAAACTGCATGAGGGCATTTTGATGAGTGACATTCATATCTGTCAGCAAAGCTTCCCAATGGCAGCGTGGCTCAGGAGCACAGATTTGATTTGCTGTTGTCTCTGACACTCACTAAGGTATTGCTGTGCTTCAGCTTGGATTTGGAAAGAGGCTCATTTACATCCTGACACCAAAAAAATGAACATCCATGGGTAAATGGGATGTTCTGTGTCACTGTGGTTGAGATCCTGCTAGCACCAGTAACAGCATCACAAAATTCCCTTTCATACACTGTACAACCCTTCGGCCTGCAGAGCTCTGCTCTGGTCCAGGTGTGACCCTGTGATGACATTTGTGTTCTCCTGTGGCAGCACTGCTGTTTGGGACAGGCACCAAACAAGAATGTGCTTCTATGCTTCCCTGGTCAAATCCATTGGCTTCCAAGAAGGGGAAGATATTTCACCAAAGATGTCAGCTTCAAGGTCTAATTCTGACACATCAGATTTCTTCTGAATCCTGGATTCTGTTTGATGTGCAAAGCAGAGTTTTTCAGATGAATGGGTATGATTGAAATGAAATAGGGATGAGCTCTTGCCTCCTGCTGCAGAGCCTGGCATTCCCTTCCTGGACAGATGAGACTCTTAAGCAGTTTTAACCAGTAGGTAATCAGTCCTGACCATTAGTTATGCCTGTGATCACAAAGCACAACTCCAGAGAAAGATCCTTAGAATATCTAAGAGGTTCCATGCATTATTAAGTGTAGAAACCACAGACTACCTATCACCCATTAATACTATGTATAAGAAGTGCTTGTTGAGCAAACTTGCCAACTCTAATTATTCTCCCAGCAGATTGGAGGGTTTTTTTGGCACTTCTACAAGCCTAATGGAAACCTGCACAGCCTTGCTCCTGCAGAGGCAGCATGGGCAGGGAAGTCTCTGTGATGTGTTTCAGACTTCTGATAGCCCTACCTACCTTGTGTGCACATGCACACCCCCACACCTTGCATTGCTCTGAGAGATGGAAGGGAAAACCCACCTGCTGAAGGCTGGCATGCAGGGGCTGCATTCCTCTGGGATGTCTGGATTGATGTGCTAAAAGATTGAGTCACTCAAATCTGGTATCAGAAGGGATCCTCGAGCACCTTTGATGGTGCATCTTTGATCCCAGAGGTGCCAGTGGCAAATGGAAATGAGAAGAGAGCTCTCATCAGCACCACCCCCAGACCTCAGCCAGGGACAGGGGAGGGAGCACAGGTTGCTCTCCATATCTGGGCTCCACTTTCCACTCTTCCAGGCAGTACAAACCATGTAATGAAATTTGTTCACAGCTTATGTCTTGGGGCATGATGTATGGTGATTCATATTTCTTATTTCTTTAGACTTTTTGTTTATTTTTTAATCAAAAAAGACTGTGAGTGCAGTGGCTAGAAGTAAATAGAATTAGTTTACTGAGTAGGTATTTGTCCTCTGACTTACCTGTTACAGAAATCCTTCCAAATATAGTATTTTGTAGCACATTTCAGTATGACACATGAGGAACAATGATATTATGATTTCAGCTTTCAGCCAGAGAAGACAGTAATTATACACCATATAAATAGAAGTGCTGTGAAGCTGCTTTGTAATTACAGTGTAACTAAGCTGTACCTCATTTACTTGTATTCTGAAGAGCATCTGGAGTTAGCAATTAGGGCCAGCACATGATTAAACACTTACCTTCACCAATCCCAATATATATTACACTATACTTACCTTCACATGTGTATTATTTTTCACTCATATCTGCTATGAACCTAGATATTTTCCAGGGATTAATGATACACTGTGGAAAGTTGATAGCCTGAAGTTCAGCAGAGAGCTATTAAACTAGTCTGACCATTAATCCCTAGAAAATACCCTGCACCAAGGTTGTTATAAGGTGAGTATGGAAAATAACTTTCCACTCATGTTGACTTTTGTTTTGGCTGTTACCCCTTTGTCAGTGTGTAGGAGCAACACCCCAAATGCAAGTGACTCTCTTGGATTTGGGTGTGTCTGATGTAAACAGGATGAATCCTCCCTCAGTTCACCTTTGTGCCCCACCAAGGCCCTCGACAGACAGCTTGTGTTCCAGCCAGTCTGCCTTAGCCACAGTTGTCTGGCAATCTTTGGAGATCAATTTTAGAGTGAACCTCCATTTTCTGAAATGTGTAATTCCAGCTTCTCTGAGCAGAGAAACAACACTGGCAGCCAAGTAAAAATATCCATTACCGGGGGAATATGTAAAAACACTGTTTCATCAGTCATCCTGCTCACACAGCTCCCTCCCAGAACTCAGAGTGGTAATGAAAGTAATTTAACACACATCTATAATTAATTTACTACATTCTTCCTGCCGATGGCAATCATCTTACCTAGGAAAGTTCATGAAATTGATCTTAATGCATAAAAATAAAGATGGAAAAGCGTTAAAGGAGCTAAACGTGGTTTACTTCTAAGCATGTAAGCATTTAAGCCCTGTTTGGAGAACCGATTTGGGGCTGATTTAGCAGCAGCCATTACCTGTGAGAAATGACAGTGAGCACATGAGCAGAGCAGGGCTTTGCCCTCAACACCCTCAGGCTGTGAGCACTGCTGGGAGCTGCAGCCTTTGCTCCTGCTCTGCACAGGGTGGGCAGAACCGTGAGGGTGGGTCCCAAGGGGCAGTGCAGGAGGGGACAAAGCTGCTGGGCAGCTGGAGGCAGCACCAGGGACACGGCCTGCAGCAGCTCTGGCTTCAGAGCCATTGTAAGCCAGGAGCCCAGGCCCCAGGTGTCCAGCTAGAACAGCTCTGGCCGGTGTGCAGAACATCCAGATGTGCAGAACATCCAGGTGTGCAGAACATCCAGGTGTGCAGATGTGTCTGGACCTTGCACACACACCTGTGCATGTGCTGCATGCAGACAACAGATACCATATGTACACACACACACACACACATATATCTATATACATATACAGATATAGATATATATATACACATATATACAGATATAGATATAGATATAGATATACACAGATATATATATATACACAGATATATATAGATATATATATATATGTGTGTGTGTGTGTGTGTGTGTGTGTGAGACAGGCAGTCCTGAAATGTAAATTATAAGGAATTTAGAGATTTTAGAAAAGCTAAGATTTTAGTTAGAGATAAGCTTTACTAAAGTTAATTAAAATAAACGAGTAGGCCTTGATGAAGTTAAGAGTTAGTAGTTAACTAATAATTGATTGCTTGCCAGCACAATGTTTAGTTAGCTGGGTTTATAATGAAGAATATAGAAACTGACAAATGGCTTTTAGGAACATAAGACAATTGTGGGCCTCCTCTGCTCTGAAACCAATTGAACACAAGGAATGGGAATTCTACCAAGAGTTCATTTGTCATATTTGTGTTGAAAAGGTAGAAAGTCAGAATGAGGAAGACTTCATTTACTTCCTCATTTTGCGACTCATCCCCATGAAAGGGACACCGACCCATTTCAAGGAACAAACCACACAGGCTGAGTGGCTTTTGAAATGATTGGCATACGAAGCGAGGAATGGGATGTACCAAAATGATGAATATATATTTTTATTTTGGGTATTCAATACTTGTATGGATAAAAGGTCTCTGTAATCACTTGGAAGGCATGGTGTGGATTTGGGAGCTATCCCACATCCCACACACAATGAACAATTTCTAACTTTAAACTGTTAGAGAGTTCTTGTCAGTCACAGTTGGATATCGGTACTAGATCAATATCCATATTTTTTTTAATAAATCAGTCCTACCTGTGCAGGCTGTTTCTAGAGCTTTCTAGTGGCCCTAACAACATCCTGCTGTTGCTGAGACATCACAGGGTCCTTGTTTTTGACCCATTATCACTTCAGCTGTGCCTTTTCTGCCATCCATGAGCCCCACACTCTGCTGGGCTGGTGGCTCCTACCCTCTCTGTGCTCCCTAGAGCTGCAGAGAACACTTCAGTTGTATTCTGCACTTCCCAGACACCCTGGGAATTTAATTTGCAGGCCATGACGTTATGACTTCAACGTGGGCAGGAAAACCTAGAAAAGCAGGAGCCTGTAACAAGCAATACTTCAATGCCCTGCAGCAGCTATATAAATATTTATATAAATAAGTAGGAAGGCTTTTAAGTGTGTCTTCCACCACTGTGGCCTCCAGATGGGGGAGTACAGGAGCCTTACCTGGATGGGGAATAGAGGACAAAGAGCCACTTTGGTGCCCCCTTTGAGGGGAAGCACAGCCTGTCCTGCCTGAACTGCAGGGGAAAATGCAAACCCTCCATGGGAAGCATCACTCATCCCATGGAAGAGCCCAAAAGAGCATGGAAAGAGGGCAATTCTTTCCTTCTCCTGTGCCTGCCTGTGCCTGAGAGGGCACCAAATGGACCCCTGGCCCCTGGGGCTGTGAACGCAGCTGAATGAGGAGGATTCCCCAGCCAGATCCAGTGAGAGGCATTTTCTACACGTGGCTTCCTCCAGCTGCAAAGCTGCTCACTGGCTTCTCCTTAATGCCAGGAAGAGCAGGGAGTGTCAGAGGGAGAGGCATGAATCAGCCTAAGGATCCACACAGACAACAGCAGCTTGCTGCAGGACTTTTATTACCTGCTGCTGTCGCACAGCTCCTCATCACAGGGCAGCAAATGCTGTCAGGACTGGCTGTGAGAGGGACAGCCAGTGGCAAAATGTGAATAACAGGTCTGAAGCCAGCAGAAAGTGTTCAGGGTTGCTTTGAAATGCTGGGGTGTGAGCCCTGAACGCTTGCTTTTCACAGTGCCCTCATGGCAGGGGTTTGGAGAAGTGTGTACCCCACAAAAACCCAAACCAAGGAGATCCAGGAAAGGTGACAAAATTTGAGAGATTCCTCTACATGTGTTTGTGTTTCCAGCTTGTGCTGGCATGAATATGATTTCACATCATGCCCTCGAGCCTCCAGAGGCTCCTGCCCAGCCCAGCCCTGACCAAATCAAGGCATGAACTTCTACATTGTGCAAGCCCTGCACACTTTCCTCTCTCCCTGCAAATATTATGCATGAAGGGCCATCACTTATTTTTGTTGGAACTAGCAAAAAAAAACATTTAAAACAAAAGAAATATACATCAAGTCTGGCATTTACTTCTCCTTTCTCCACCTTTTCTCCTTCTATCAGTCACAGGAGCTAGGTTGGATATGACAGGGAAGTAAATATAAAACAAGAATTCAGCAGAGAATAAAGATAAACAATCACTTTGAACAACGATTTGAAAAATTCTAGGAAGTTCGAAAATCAACGTTTTCCTTTATTATCCAAACAAATTTTGTTAAGAAGCTCGATAGTCCAGAGGAGCGCTGCTCGAAGAGACACACATAGTGCCAAAACAGAACCGGCTTTGGTGGGAGAAAACACATTCTGACGTGTTAGTTAAAAAAAAAAAAAAAAAAAAAAATTAAATAATCTGGGCAAGTTTTGAGCGGTGCAGCCACAGTGCACCGCTAGAGATCAGCCTTGCCCCGCGCTTGCGGCCGCCCTGCGCTCCTCCGGCCCCGCCGGCCCCGCGGGATGCTCTCACCATCCCCGGGGGATGCTCTCACCATCCCCGGGGGATGCTCACACCATCCCCGGGAGATGCTCACACCATCCCTGGGGGATGCTCTCACCATCCCCATGGGATGCTCACACCATCCCCCCGAGGGATGCTCTCGCCGTCCCCTCGGATGCTCTCATCATCCCTCTCCGGACACTCTCACCATCCCCCGGGGGATGCTCTCAGCCCGCCGGTCTTGCTTTGGAATGTGCGTGCTCTTCCCTGCGCACTTCCACATTCCTCCGCGCTTCCCTCCAAACTTTGGGCTTGGCTGTGGTTAATTAGCCGGCAGCACATTTTCCTGCAGAGGGAGCGTGTGCGTCTCTCTGCAGCAGAGATGCCGAATTCCCCCTGTCCCCGAGGCTGTTTCCTTTGGTTTTAGCTGCTTTTTTATACTATCGTCTGCTATAAACTTTTAAGAGTTTTGTTTCCCCCTCGACTCCCATCTGCTGAGAGTTGACTGTCTTAATGCTATGCCTGACATTTTCCATCCTAAAATACACAGGGACCTGGGAGGGGGGATACAAACAGGCAAAGGAAAAGGGTATTTTGCTTTTCTACAAGGGCTCTCCCAACCCATGCCACATGGTCTCTGAGATTGGAGGCAGTGGGCAGGAGAACAAGTCCAGCACTTCTCTGTGGGCTCAGAGCAGGTTTGGTGGGCATCCTTCCCCCATCCATCCATCCATCCATCCCACCATGCCCACACCAATTCATTTTTACACTGGGGATTCTGGGGACAGTGACATCAGTAACCAAAATGTCAAAGTGGTGCACAGTGGTCCTCCACAAGGAGCAACTCTGCAGATGCTTCCCCTGGAGCAGAGCTTTTCCAGCTCCCACTCTGTGCCACACTCAGCCTTAATGCTGCAATTAATCTCCCACTTTCCCTGTGTCAGGTATTTCAGAACTTCTCTGATCATCTTTCATTTTGTGCCTGGGAAATGTATTAAACATGATGTGCGGATGTAACCAGCTGTGACAAATTGTGGTATAGATGTGAGGAGCACCTGGCATACCAAAGGATGCAAAATGCCAAGGCCTGGGCTTCAGCTTCACCTGTGCCACAGCACCTCAGTTACAGGTTTGTTCACCCTCAGGATTTTTCCCAGTTTCTGTTAATGTTCATACATGCATCTCACCTGATGGGCATGTGGCTTGGACACGTCCCACTATTAGAGTGAAATTGCTAAACTGCAATAGATATTTTTAACTAATTACAGCCCTTTCTGAGAAAATGCACATCAGTTTTCATTGTGCTGTGCTGCAAAAACCTACCTGTGGGTCGGATTAAACTGATGAGTCTGCTCGTGTGATTCTCCACTAAAATGAAAAAAAACTGAAAACAACCAATGTGACTGAGTGGCAGAGTGAGGACAGATGTGGGGTCAGTCTCCTCCAGCTCTGAGCTGGTCAGATGTGTCTGCCCTCAGGGATGTGCCTGCCTGAGGTCACTGCTGCTCTAGGAATAATTCTGGAAACTGTCTGAATGGGTGAATTTGAAAGCCACTGTCCTCAGGGGCTAAGAATATTCCTCCTCCTGCTCATCTCTAGGAAACAAATTCAGAAAGCACTGGAAGGTGACCAAAATTAGTTTATGAATTCTGCAGAGATTGCAGTGCTCAGTTTTCTAGAGGTCACCATCAATGTATACAGCATTAAATATCTCTTTTTGTACTGGAGGGAGAGTTATTGGCCAGTCAAAAATTCAGATTCTAAGACCTGTATCTACCTCAGTCTTGAAAGCTTGAAGTGCCATTAGGTTTGAGATGTGCAGGAAGGCTCTTTGAAAAGCCAAATGTGACAGCACATGTCCTGGGTGATGGAAACCAGATTGAAAGAGGAGCAAGCAGTTCTGCAGGAACTATGAACCACTAACCCAAAGTGATCCCTGCAAACTGGGGTGAGAGCTTAGAGTCAGAGTGGAGGGAGAGAAGAGTGGGTGAAGGGGGAGCACTGCAAGAAGTGTCAGTCCCAAATAACCTTCATATCTGCCCAGTGTGAGAGCTCTTTTCTGCTTTCACACGTGGTATGTGGGCACATGCTATTCTTCCACATTTATTTAGTGTCACCAACTCCCTTATGCCTGCAGAGGACAAGAATGAGCCCAGAATTATAATCTCCATTATACACAGTACAGGGGATTTTACAAGAAATGTGACAATATCTGAGAACCCAATCTCTCTCTCAAAGTGAGAAAATAACCAGGAAACACCGGACTGAGTCCCAAAAGAGATGTCACTGCATTTAATGTGTATTTATGCAGCTATTTAGAGGCAAACACGAAGCAGTGATTATGTATAGAACAAAACGGAACAACGAATTTAGAATTCTGAATGCTTTAGTTTCCGCTTATCTGATTAGCCAGGAAGAACAACAGACTGATGTGCTCTGAGCAAACAGGAACATGCTGAGCCTAAATGCTCTGCTCCTTGGAGGATTTATTTTTATTTACTGCATGAAACAGGGAGGGAGGACAAAAAGGATTTGTTTTGAGTCAGCTGTGGCTTTTGGCAGCCAGGCTGAGGCAGTCCTCTGCACACCTACGTGCTGCTGGGCTGAGTGGGGCTTCTTGGTGCCACTTCCCTGCTCCTGGGCTGAGGTCCTCAATCAGCTGCAGCACCAGCAGTGGCAGCTTTGCAAGTCAGCCCTAGGTGGGAGCTGTGGCACAGGAAAGGGCTGCAGCACAAGATATTTCTCTCCTGGACACATTTAACAGTGGAGTGTGGGTGAGGGTCCGTAGTGACACCAAGTCCCCATGCAGGTGTAAAGGAGAGCTGCTTGATGTTGCCCTGATTTTTAAAAGTGTTTTATTTTATAGTTATCTGAAAATTTTAAAGTTCTTTTAAAAGTTTTCTATACCTTCTAATGTTTACATATTTCTACTAAAGTTCTCACATACAGTTCATGTAAATAAAGATTGTTCTACATTCTTCTTTTCAAGAAGAAAGAATTAATAAACTGTTAGTTTAACCAGTGTAGTTAGAGAAATAGAAATTTCATCCTCCAATCCACTGCCACTTTTAAAATTCTATATATTACAAAGTCAAAAATAAAATTAGCTCTTTTTCCCTTTTAAACTTACCAAACATCTGTATACTCATTTTGTGTCCGGTAACAACACCTTTATTGCAAAAACCAGGCCTTTTTGAGCAGTTTTCTCAGTTACAAAGTTTTAAATCATAACAAACACAATTCAATCAACCACCACACACCACGATGTGAACATGTGATGGTTATATAAATTGGTTTTCTACCTCTAATTCAGCTGAGTCACTTTCTCATAGTCCTCTTCTACTCAGACAAAGTAACAGGCCTCAGCCATGGTTTTACAAGGCCTTCCTTTTGTAAGGTTTTACCTTTATGCAACAGTAGAGCATTAGAGCTGAACGTGGTGCCTCAGGATCCCCTGGCTCAGAGGTCTGCTCAGTGCTGTGAGGCACGAGCCAGATGCTGAGAGAACAAAAACCCACTATGGACACCCTCAGCAGTGATTTCACTCAGTGGTGATTTATGGGGACAATCAGCAATGTTTCCACACTCTGTACACAGCCATGGGGAGCAGGGAATCCATGCATGAGATGTCTGGCATGATCCCAGCACAAGATGCAACTGGAGAGACTTCCAGGAGCCAGGTTTTAGAGATGGCAGCAAGTTGAAATTGGACATGAGCTCCTACATCTATAATGTGCCACTTCAGAAAGATGGAAATCACCAGCAACAGCTTTGCTCTTGCAGACCCCTGACAGGCACAAAATGGGTTGTGCTGGGGTTGAACAGGAGCTGCTGGATGAACACCTTGCAGGTGCATAAGTCCATTCATCTGCAATGTGGCTGAATAAAATATCCTTTATTCAGCCACATCCTTTCTTCTCTCTCATCAAAATATAGAACACCAGGTGCTTCACTCTATTTAAGCTATCCTTGTCCTCTTCAATGTTTAATTAAATAATATTCTTTCAGTGTCTCAGTTATGTTTTATGTGGAATGAGGAATGATAAAGTGAGGATTTCCCACAAAACATGTGCTATAAATACCATTACAGATGTACCTGAGAAATAGCTGAATAAACACTGACAGACAACAGGAAGACCCATTCCTCTCAATGGCATGATATTCAACTTAAAAAAAAATCCTGTTAAATCTAAAGAAAGGTCAGTAACATAATTTGTTACTCTTTTTCCCAAAAAGGGAAGATGCCTCAGAAAATGAGTCTAGAGTTTCTGCACTTTAGCAAATTTCTAAATGAAGAATGGAAATAATTTTACAGAGGCTGGTATGAAAAAAAGTCATTGTGGAAAGGAGAACCAGTAATGTAAAACCTAAGTGAAACAGAAGTGACTTAATAGAATATGCCAGGGAAGACTGTTCAGGTGGGATAATAACAAAGCTTCTGCATTTTATTCTTTTTTAGCCTAGTTTCCCAAGCAAGGGAGGTTCACACACTCGTACTCCACATACCTCTATGCCTCCATGTCTGCTCCTCATGGGTAATTGTTTAATCCATGGGGCCATCTGCACAAAGTACTAAAGGGAACGACAGTTTTAAGGGCAACTGAGATCCTTGGCTGTCATGAAAACAGGCACTGCTATTCCCACTGGTGGAAAGGCTGCAGCCAGATTCATCCTTGCTCAGATATGGAGCAATCCACACAGGAAAAGATGTTTTCAGCATCCAAACCCCAGGAAAGTGTTCACCTGCTCCTTCCTGGCACCAGAAAATCAAACTGCAGAGAACAACTGGAAGAAATCAGCTTCTATTAGTCCCACTGCTGAAGAAATGCCTCATTTCAAATTTGGCTTTTCTGAGCAAGTTTTGTAAGGAGAGAGCTTTTTACTTCTGACTTTTAGACACAGATCTCAAGGCCATTACAAGAAACACATGGTGTGTCTTTTAGGCTCAAGGACCCAATCATCTGAAGGACCCAAGCATAAGGTTCTGCCCTTCAGTGGGTGTGTGCCTCTCTTTAGACAGGTATGAGACCCTGATTCTGTATGGAGGAAAGATGCTCCAACTTGTGGCTTTGGACAGCTGTGTTCAATTCTCCCTAAACCATGTCACTTAGTGCTCAAGCCCCTTGGCAGTTGAACATTTGCACCTCACTTTTATTTCTACTGACACTGTGGAAGCTGCCCTGCTGCCCCACCCAGCCCTGTGATCACTCAGCTTTTCCACTCGATGCAATTCCAAACACAGGGCAAGTTCAAAGCAGAGCTGAGGATGCACAACTCCTTCCCAGCAGGGTGTGACACTGAGGATTTGAAGAGGGGAGGTCCTGGCCTGTCCCCCTTCCTCTGCCTCTCCATCTCACACTTCACAAATGACCCCAGTGCCCTTCTCAGCTGAGAGCTGAGGGTCTGCACTGTTAGAGCCTACAGGCTTTGGGGTGGGTGAGAGTGGGATGCTAAAGCAAAGCATATCCCTAAAGAGCCTCCCTCTTCATTCCCCAGGTCCCAGTCTGGCCACACCACAAAACTGAGACAAAAGAAGCAAACCAAAAGCCTTAATCAACTACAGCCATACAGCAATACAAATCCCAGAAAAATGGATGGGAAAGCAAGCCATACCTGTCCTGAGAGCCTCTACTTCTACAGTGAAGCCATTCTTGCTACAGGGTGCTGCATTGCCCCAAATAAAATTCCCAACCTAACTAGGTTAGGTTTCAAGGATAGCTCAGGATTCAATTAGTGATGTGATGTATGGTTACCCCTGAATTTTTGTTCCAGCCTCAATGATACTGAATAGTGCTCTACCAGATTTTGGGATGATGAGGGCAACATCCAGCTAAAACATCCCAGTATTCCTGTGACATCTTCCACAGGCAAGAGGAGACGGCTGTGAATGTTATCTGCATGGATAAGGAGAAGACTGATTGAATTGAGAAGCAACATTTGTAATCCTGATTTGAGGAAATGCCTGTGTTTATCAGGGCATTACACCCTCCATTTATCTGTCATCCCTTCCCTTCTTCAGCTGACCAGTGGGATTTTACTCTGGCCAGATCTGGCAGTCTTGGTTTTGTGTATTTACTTCTTCCTTGTCATCCCTGCAAACAAACACATGCACCACACACTGCCTGCTGTATCCACAGAGCACACAGAGACTATAATCTCTTATAAATGCACCAAAAAGGTCAGAGTATTCAGCTGGCATTGCAAATCAGCACCAGTTATGTACTCTGACAGCACCAGATGTCAGCTCCAAAATGAACTGCATCTGTTCAGCAGTACACAAGGAGCAATGCATGAGAGGATGAGACCAGACTCTGGAATGGCCCCTCAGAGCCAGGGCTGTGGGCTTGCATGACAAATACAGCACAGTCCATCTGCAAAGACAGCTTTGGGCTTCTACCCTAGGCTTGTTGCTGTGCTTAAGCTGAGATGAGAATGAGAACTGCAGGTAAAATGCAAGCAGACTGACCCTGGGGCTGGCCTGAACATGGCAATTCCCTTTCCCAGCTCTGAGCAACTCAGGTCTGCTTATTTTTCCATCAGCTCTTTCCCACTCTACATCCTATTCCCACCAGTGTTTGTTGACTGGGGTTTCCTTCATCTTGGTCAAGCCCTCAAGCAGCATCTTCCTTCCAGAGTGCCAGTTTTCACTGACACCAAGGGAAGAGCTGGTTTGGTAGTGACAGCCAGGACAGGGTGACCTGCACTGCCCTGGAGCATCCAGCCTGGAAAGGCTCCTCAAAGTCACATCTTGGAGTTAAACCTGCCCCTTGTGAGGCCTGACAAAATATATGCTCACTGGACCTGATGAGGATGGTTTGGCTTATTTTGTCTGTTGGGTTTTTTTAAGGTAAGAGCAAGGAAGATTTTCTTTCCTCCCTTGCACATTGCACCTGACATGATAAATCTTAGAACAGTAATGAGAACAAGTTAGTATGAGACTATATTTTCTCTTCTCATAATGAGCTTTGTCATGGAAATGGATTGATTTTATGTCACTTTCTTTCCTCTTTATAATTTTTACGGGTAGAATGAGTTAGCAAAATTTTCTTTCTCATAAATTCAATATAAATTTGTCTTAGCCTACGTAAGTCTGTGTTTATTTTGGCCACCTATTTCACAGCTCCCCTGTTTACAGCATGGGGAAGAAGGGAAATGGCCAATCAATCAAAATCTGGAATACTGAAAAGGTCACAGCCATTCACAGGATACCAGCCTCCCCTGCAGCACCAGGCATTTCCCAGCTGCTGCACCACTCCAGATGTGCCTCCTTCTGCCTTCCCTGTAGTTTCCCCAGGCTCTGGAGGAACTGGGAGAAATTCAGATTTTTACCTAAAGGAAACCAAAGGAGGAGGAATCAAAGTCATGGACCTCATAAGACAGGAAAGCTGGACAGGACAGAACGCACATCCAACCAATATGATCAATGCTACGTTCTCCGTTTATTCCAGAGAAGATGGCAGTTTATATACACTTCTATATAGTTTACAGTTTACAAAGGCACTCTGATTGGCAAGCTAACATTGTTTACCTTTGCCTTAAGGTGGTCAGACTTTTCACACTGCAGCTGTACTCTAATTCACACTCGGATAGCTCATTACTTTGTAGTTACCTTAACATAATTTCTAACTGCGCCACAAACTCCTAATTTCTTACTGCGTCAAAGGCTTCAAAGGCCTCACCAAGGCCACTTATCAGGGGCCTAGTCTGAGGGGTAGCTCAATTCTCACTCCAGACATAAATCATGCCCTCTCTCTCAGAAATTCTGTAACAAGGAATGGCAGCGAGAGGTTTCTGCCTCCTCCAGCCAGAGCAGATGTCCTGTCTGGCTCATGGCGAGGAGCATGGCCATGGCAGCGCTCCCGTCACTGCTGTCACCCTGCACCAGGACTGCCAGCCCCACGGGGGAAAACGGATTAAATACCCACCAACTTCATCCAACTGCTCTTCCCTGTAGCCCCAAAAAGCTGCAGACTCGATGGATGAATTGTTTCCCCTTGAGTGCTGCATAGTTTTCTCCATCCTCTCCGAATTTCTTGCTTACCACCTTTAATAAATCCTTTTTCCCTCCAATTCAACAGCTGCCACTGTAGCAGAAAAGCAAATTTGTTTTCCCAGGTACACACAAACAAATGAGGGGCTGAACTTTAGGTGTTCCTCCTTGTAGGGCTAAACTGGAGACCTGCTTTTTCATTGGTGCTCTTTTCTCATTGCAGACTAATTGAAAGTTGAAAACCCTCTTAAACAAAAGCATGGAAATAAAGAGGGATTTAATCTTTCTGCAGCTATGTGAAAAATCACACATAATGTAATTACTACAAGTAGGACTACAAGTTGTCTTCTGCAGGCCAAGCCAGCAGGACAGAAGGTGTGGAAGGCCAGCAAATACCAAAAGGGCCCCAGGGTGTACTGAAAGGTGGCCTAGTCCCTGCTAGGTAACAATCTGGCTTCTAGAAATCAAAATGGACCAAAAGTTTAAACTTATAATGAACCTCATCTCAACCCTCTGAAAGCTGTAACCCTTTGCAGAAAGACTTCATGTAACAGACCAACCCACTACTTAATGGGTTTTTGGATGTCAACTCTTTTCTCTGTATAGGAGAAAAAATGAAGTAGGGGAATTTTGCACGAAGTAGGGGAATTACATAAAATTTTGCATTTTATGTAATAAAAGCAATGAGGGGATGAAGGGAACATGTGGCCACTATTTTACTAATTTAGTTGTGGAAGCCAAGCTCCATCTTTGCTCCCATTATGAATAAACATCTGGAGATAAGAGTTTAAAATCCAATATTGCTTTGAAAGCAATGCACAGACAGAGCTTCAAGCTGTTGACTTAGCTGCATGTTACAGTTACTGTGGGCATTGCACAACTGCTTTGCAAAACAGCCCCATCAGACACTGCAGAAAGGGAGGGAAAACAGAGGCAGACCCAGGGACCTGCAGAGGGAATCTCCCTATCCCTCTTCCATAAGGATTAACTGCCCTCCATCAGTGCCTCAAAACCATCACACTAATAAGTGAGAGAAGAGACCAATTCACTGTTGAGAAGGATTCATTTTTATCTTCATCTTTAAAGAGAAGCTTTAGGAAATGTGGGAAAAAAAAATTAATGCAGCAAATACTGGTTTAAACCACTGGAACACTGTAAAGCCCATTATATAAGGGGAACAAGTCCTAGAGAAGGAGAAAAAATATTTTAGCTATTGAACAATGCCAGCATGCAAAAAATGGGCATCATCTGGATTTTTGAAGGCATGAAGCTTGGAAATTAGAAGTCAGCTTCCACTGAGAGAGAGGGAGCAAGAAAGGAGTATATTTAGTTCCTGTGATGCTAATGCTGGCAGGTTTGTATCCCTTTTCCTTCCACAGGATAGCTGATTAAACAGCCACTGATATAGGGAATCTGTAATGTACAACCAATGCATAAGAAAGAGCTCTGACTGTGTATTCACAGATGAAGATAAATAAAGAACTCGAGGTGCTCTATTAAAAAAAACAACAAAACAAAACAAAAAACCCCAACGAAATTCTTGGGTTTTTTTACAGCAAACTGTATTATTTTGCTTCAGCACTGTTGGGAGTAAATGTAACAGTAGCTAAGCACTATTAGAAGTAATAGAACAAAATCCCCCAGCCCAGTAAGCAGTGATGGGATCATGCTGAAATCCTCCTCACTCTTGCTACCACGAGTTTGGAAGTTTGGCAAAGTAAAACTTAGAGAAGCAAAAATCCTAAATCCTACCAAACACAAGGCTGAGGAGGCAGTGCAAGTGCAAAACCCAAGGGGCCTTTTTCACTAAAATTTGTTTTTACCCCTGGATGAATCCTGACACCCAGCTGGAAGGAAGCAGGACAGGAAGGAACATGCTAACAGTGCTCCTGGTTCCAGGCCTGGGACAGTGTCCAGCTGCACAGTGACCAGTCCTGAGCACATCAACCAGCTTGTCAGACAGTTCTAAATATTCCTTTCTGCCATAAGTAGTAAGGATGGGGGGAAAAAGCCACTTGGAAGAGAACATCAGTTTTCTGTGTTGGAGAATTTTTGGATAAATCATATTTTCTTGGCAGCTAATACAGATTTGTCCACACAGCTGTTCACCTCAGCTTGTTAATATAGAGCCCCTCAGATATTGTTCACATATGAATGGAGTTATGAAAGTGTGCTGTGATTTATAGGCACCTTTCAGTTTACATCTGTGATTTACTTAGACTGGGATTTGCTTCTTTAGGGAGTTCTGCACTGGCATTTGCAAAGCACCAGACCACAGCAAGTCATGAAGGACTTGGCAGCTCAGGAGAAATCGTTGCTGTACATGCTCACAGAGCCAGAGTGCTCTGAACAAGGACAATAAGAAATGTTTACCCTGCAAAAGCTCTTTTAAACATTCCTTCAAAAAATCTGGTTCTTCTGCAGCATTTCTTTACCATCTTACAGCCTGTAAGGAGCCATTCAGGACAGACTTTGAGCAAGTATGTCCTTCATTTCCCAAATCATAGCTCTTGCCCTGATTAATACATCTGGAAGAGGTCAAGAGATTTGAACGTGGCTCCTTTTCATCACCTCCTCACTGGCTTTGTTTGCCACCTCTTGGCCACTCTCTGCAGCAGGACAGAGCAGCCTTTTGGTGCACAAGGCATCCCAAAGAAGGGCTTGGTCTGCAGATGCTGAGCAACCTCAGCACATTAACTCTTCTCCTTCCCCTCCTCCCCCATCTTGTCCATTTGGACCTGGAGGACAATCCTGATCTCCTTGGAAAGCTGCTATGAGTGGCTGACAGTAATTTCAAAGCAGTGAAATGTGGTTTACAAGCTCCTTGGCAGTAATCTTTAGGGTCCACAAATCATGAGGCAGTGGAAATGCTGTCACATCCCTGTACCCCTACAGTCACATCCACTTCTTTGTACTCCAGTCTCTGATTTTTACTGTTCAACCAGGTCTCACCTCTCTGCCCAGCCAATAAATGCTTCATGCTGGAGAATTTCAGGGAACTGGATGCACAAACAGAGGGCTGGTACCATAACAAATTCATTCTTACCACAAAGAGAAAAGGAAAAGGAATTTGACAGGTACCATGGAGTGTTAGCTTGACAGAAACAGCCAATAATACGATTGTATCATTTTAGCTCATTTTGTTGTCTATCTGGTATGAAGATTCCTCTTAGGTTCATGCCACCAGAGCTGAAAATTTGAACAGAATTTACATAATTTAACACTCCTTGAACATGGGTGACAATGATTTGCCTTCATTTTTGTTTTCATTATTCCCAGTTTTGCTGTTAGGTTGGTTTGTTTGTTTGTTAATCCTACAAATGAAATTAAACCAAAGCTGTTATACATGAAGGGCTTGCATGGATCAGATCTTTTAGTGTCATATTGTATTATTTTCCACAAAATGATTAGCTAGTAATTGGTTTAATGGAAGAAAAGACAAACAAAAACCTCAATGAAATGAGTATTTCACGTGCCATGCATGGCTGAAGTTATGCTAACTGTGCAGAGTACCAGTGCTTTGTGCTGGACACTGCCTTGTTCCCAGTGAAACCAGCAGAGATATTCCAGGGTGGGAGCAAGCTCAGATGCAGGAGCAGTTGATGTAATTCACTGTGGTGTTGCTGATGCTGGCACTTGTGAACTGATGGCAGCATATTCCAGTACTGAGCACATCCCCTGCCTCTGTAAAGTGCTCCAGCTGGTGCAGGAATATCCCAACTTTTGGTTCTCTGTGTGTGTGTGTACCACACCTCCCCAGACTTGCTGTCCTTTGCCACAAAGGCAGCTGTAAATCATGGGAATATGAAACTTTGGTTCACCACCCTGTGATACCCCTGATTATCCCCTCACATCTTGGTGGTCTGCAGTGGCTCAGCTTCCCCCAGCTCATCCATCTGGACCTTTGGGTCCATCCCAAACCCACTGAGCACAAGTTTTGATGCTGCAGTGCCAGAATGACAGCAGAGAAGCAATTAAAGCTTTTTAAAGAATCTGTAAAATCTTTTACATACTGCATCAAAATTTTAAACATCATTTTGCCTTGGTGTCTATTTAGAAATTTGACTCCATTCTGTTAATACCAGGGGAACTGTGTTAGTTTGCCCCAGAAGGGGATATGCCTCTTGTTTTGATCAGTGGCATGACCAGGATATTTGTGTATTTTCTGTTCTAATGTCAGAGTGACTTGATGACATGCACAGGCTATTATTCAATAATGATGCCTAAATGGAGCTATCAGAAGGGTTATTATCAAGGTTATTAAAAAGCAATTCTTTCTGCCTTCAGTTTAACCATGAATTGCAGAGCTAACCCTCATCTAGGTGAGGATGTGCATATTAATCAAGAGGCTTCCTAAGGTCTACCTAGATATCCCAAGCCTGGATAATGATTGATTTACTCTACTCTTAGATTAGCACACAATCATCCAGGGGTGTTGAATATCTGACCAGCAGAGTTAATTCATGATGCTTGGCATCCATTTTGCAATTTGCTCACATCTGTTCTTTCTGGCTGAGACAGTTACATTTCTTTTAAGTGCCCAGAAAATGGCACATAGAGAAATGTTTGTGGTGCAGGCAATGGTCCTACTAAAACCACTTTCACTTCAACATTTTCCAGGAGAAATAAGCTTTCTATAGAACAATATGCCAGATGCTAAGGCATGGAAAATGCCAGTAATATTTCAGCAATCATTTGTAGCTAGCTGCCCAGAATTGCATTCCTACACAAACCAAATTTAATCAGGTTAGTTCCTAATGAGCCTGTGAACATCATTTGGGCTGAGCACCAACTTTAGGGAAACGTATTTAACTTCACTTCTTGCCTTGCTAAGGTAAAGGGCAGCTCCACATTGCTGTCACATGCTTGCAGCAAACCCTGAATGCAACAGGAGCTGCATCTGTTGAGCCACTTCTTTGAACAGAATCATCAGCTGCCTCAGGACTTTGCTGCTGACTCTGCACTGTCAGGGCACACATTTCAGGCTTGGCAAGACTCTCACAGTGCTGTCAGCCTGACCAACACATCTCTTATTAAATGGTTTCCCATTTGCTGTTATCATCATTTTCACAGGCTGCACTTCAGCTTTGCTGTGCACTTCTAACACTTCCAATATTGCATTTTGCAAGTGAGGAGACCAGAGATGCCCATGTGTCCACCCCAGCTCCTTTCCCTGGAAGCCTGAGGGTGACAGCCAAAATTACAAATGGTCACTAAAGGCAGGCAGACTGCTCTGGTCTATCCCTCAGTTGTTATCAAAACTGCTCATCCTGTCCTAGGAAGTTGTCAAGGATGAAGTGTGCAGAAAAAAATGTGAGGGTGGATTTAATAAAGATTCTTCTGAGAAATATTGTTTGCACAATCAATAAAAAGCTTTGGAGGGGCTCTCAGGGCTTTTGGGCAGTGATTTGTGTAAAAGGAGCTTCCATAAAATGGGAGATACAGGCATTTCAGAGAGGGCACTGAGATTCACCTCCTTAGGTTTAAGTGATGATGTGCTGATGGACAGCCCTGAGCTGTTTTTTAAAACACTGCTGTGAAGAGTGACAATGATTACACTGATTTGGAGCAGCTGCCAAAAGTGAGAGGAAGGGGAGAGAGATCATTTGTATGCAGAAAGACATAACTATCAAAAAGTGAAGTGCATTCTGAATTTCATACCTGCCATGGAATCAGTAGCCTGGAAGCTGGATTCACAGTAAACAGAGCAGGGTCAACCAAAACTACTTCAGTGGAAGCAGATGAAAAGCCTTGTGGAGAATCATCTCAAAAACCTACACACTCCTATTGAATAATTCAGTGCCTGGAAACTCATGTTTAGTTGTTTCTTCTGCTTATAAAGCACAAAATACTAGGATTCTATATTTCTGATGTTGTGGCATAAACTGAGGTGAGCAGCACTTTGCTCTGAGGAAGTTTAGGTATTTTCTGATAAAAATTCCCCTGTACAAGTACTCTCCCTGTTAGTGGAACAGACTTTACTACACACAGTATTATCAGAGCCCTGCTTCCCCATCCACCAAGCCCAGAAGAGATAATCACTTCTGGAAAAGCATTTTTATTACAAGATAGGATGCACTTCAAGCATGGAATAAGCAAATTCACCCCCTGGGAACAAAGCAAGCAACAGAGTTTTGCATCCCCCCTCCAGAGCTGAGTACCAAACACAGATCTCCCATCTTGCTTTAGAGTGAAACTGTTGGATTCAATTCTTCCTTTTTTATGAGAAAACCTATTTTTAGAGAGGATTTAGCAAACAGAAGAGCACCCAGCCCACAAATCTCTCCAGGGTACAGCCTCATGGGACCTACAAGGATGGAATGCTGGTCTGGCAAAGCATTTAAGTATGTCCAAAAGCAAAGTTTTGGGGAGCAGAGCTGCTGAGGGCTTGGCTCTGCGTGGAGCTGAGGTGCCCCCAGGGTGGGGACATGGGGTGGGGTGGGTTTGGTTCTCATCATCAGGGCTTGCTTGAGCCCAGCTCAGCAAAGTGGACTCCTGTGGCCTGATAATTTATGCCTTGTTATGCCTTAGCTCTGTAATTCCCCAAAATAAAGAATAACATTCCTGTAACAGAGATTAATGGCTGTCAGGCTGCAAAGTAATTTTTCAATATGAAATGGAGCAAAACTTACATTTTTAGCACAATTTCCCAGTTCAGTGATGCACCTGGTAATAATTATGATTTACATTAACCATAACATCATCCTTCTTATATCAACTTGCCTTAGTGAAGAATGAAATAGGCTCTTGTTAAATGTTTCATGAAATAATTCAAATTACATATACTAAAATTTCCCAGCTTCCACTAGCCAGGCTAAAAATCAACAAGAATAAAAATTATTTGCTGCTGTAAACCCCTGATTCTCTGTTAGGAATTAGGCAAGTAGAGCCCTAAGAACTCTTGTGGTTAAATTAATTATAAGAACAGTTAAAAAAAATTCAAGTCTACAATAATGATGCAACTGCAAAACTCATTTTATGCAGATTTTCCGTGTGCTGAGACTGAGTTCAGGCTCACTTTTTCCTGTAAGAATTTGCCTGTAACAAAAGAAAAGAGGAACAAAACCTCTTCTATCCCCAAAGTCAGCAAAGTTCAGCCCTTGAAGACCACCTAATTAATTAACTTCAGGCAGCAGGGCTGCAGAAAAGCAAAGGAATTGGTAATTTGTTGCTCTGCTAATCTAGGGCCTGAGTAGGTCCCTCATCCTCCAAGGCAGGATGAAGCACTTTCCTAGTGGAGTTTCTTGCCAATATATAATAAACTCCTACAACAAAACCAAAAGACAATGTATTTTTCCTGGAATTTGTGAGGAATGCAAAAAATTTACATGCTAAAGCACTACATAAAAAAAAAAAAAGGCACTAGAACAGAGTGAATGATTCGTCTTAGAAACACAGATAAATGAAATACAAAACAAATGGAACCCTAAAGAGCAGGTAAATTCATTTGAATAATGGGATTATGATTTATGATTTTCCTATTGCAAGAGTGAGCTTCAGTTCCAGAACCTCTAATTATTCACTGGTTGCACAAAAGCTGCTCTGCTCCTGTGCATGGAGCACCAGGACCCCAGAGAGGATTCAGGGGAGACCTCGGGCACCATGGATGGCTTCTCTCCTGAGGTTCTGCACCTCTGCCAAGGGGAGCCCCTGGCCAGCAGCTTCCCAGGAACACAGAAACTCCCCCTCCTTATAAATCTGCCCCCTTCCACTTCAGCAGCCCCCGGAGCACCTGCTGGAGACAGAAATGCCCAGGTTAGACTGCAGGATGCTCCCTGCTGCATCTCGGGGAGCAGCAGTGGGTGCAGCTCACCCCAGAGGAGCAGCCCCAAACCTGCACCAGCCCACTAGTGCCAGTGTGGCCCTTTGGTGACAGGGACAGCTGGTTTTGGCAGCACCAGTGGCCAGCACTGCCTGGCACAGGGGTGCAGAGCTGCCCAGGGAGCAGCTCAGCCTCTCCAGCCCAAAGGGCTGCTCCATCTCCTCTGGCTCACCCGGTCCCTATCAGCTGAGCTGGGTAACAGCCTGGTGCTGCTGCCTCTGCCAGAGTAAAGTTCAGCACTGAATCATTAATTAGGATGACTGGATACTCTGGGATTTAAACTAGTGATTAATGAGCCTCTCCAGCTCTAGCTCCATGTGAACAACTATCTAGTTCATGTTATATTTAATTTATTTTAAAAAAAACCTCGCCAAGGCAGTAAATCTTGCTCAGAAGAATTAGTGGAGAAAGAAATAACACACTACATTTATTACATTGCTTGCAAGTTTATATTCACACTCTCTTGCACTAATTCGAATGTCTTCTTTAGAGAGATAATAAAATTTAAGGTTTAAGGGTTTCTTTGAAAATCTGTTTAGATTGGAAATGGTGATGGGGTAAAGACAGGGTAAAGGTGATAGGGTAAAATGGGTAGGGCAAATAAAGCAAAATAATTCAGATGAAGCAAAAATACAGTGCCTTGTTATTCTTTTTGGTATAAAGCTCCCAAGCCCGTTGTGGTAAAACAGCATATTCTGCCAAACCAAGCAATCCACTGTTAATTGCCTTGCACAGGAAATTTGAATTGTACTGGCTGCATCATGCAGGTGCTCAGACATCCTGGGTTTCCTGGTGGTTTTTGCTGTTCTTAAGCAAAGGTTACAGTGTGGGGGTGCGTGGCAAATGCATTGAAAACACAATTTGAACTAATCTGTTCAGAGCATTAATCCCCTCCTAAGCTCCCTTCGCTCCTGTAGGATTTATAATCAAAAGCTGGGATCATGGCTGCTGGGGCAGAGCTTCCCCTCACATCTGCAGGCAGACACCAGCAACTCAAAGGCCACCAGTCTTAACTAATTCCTCTAAGTGTGCTCAGTGATCTCCTCACCAGGAGTCAGGCCGGGGTATCTGCAAATTTCCATATGTTTGAAGTTCCTCTCTCCTCTTTTATCTTTGTCTGAAAGCTGTCAAAACACGGCTGCAATTTCATAGGGTAATGAGAAAGAGATTAAGGAACGCACACATCTGTCACCTAAATGCGTGCAATAAGGAGAACATAAAATAAATAAAATTAAGGTCCCATAAAAGCAAACAGCAGCAGCCAGCTCTGGTGCCTCCTACCTCAGGTTAACTCCAGCAGCAGCACCTCTGCAAGCCACGGGCCCATCCACAGCAGCTCCCAGGATATTTTCATTATTTTCAGCCTTGTGCTCAGGGATGGAGGTAAGAAGGACGAGCATCCTCCACCCATCACATTCCCCTTTGCAAATGGGGCAAACCTAAACCCCCTGTGACAGCTGTGCCTCATCTCTCATGGAGCTGAATGGAAACCCAAATTTCAAACCAGCTGCAAAACCAGAGCAGAGTCCTCCTGCAGCACATTAAAACCACACCATTACTAAGCCCAAAATGTTATTCTTTGGGATTACTCCAGTATCATCTGTGGAAACACTATCAGCCCTCAGCTTTCCTTATCTGTACAAGACTGAAGAGATCAACACAAACCTGTCCACAGGCAGGAGAGCTCCAGGTTTCCCAGTTTGAGCTGGGATGCCCACACAGCTCTCTGCACAGGAGGTAATGGAGATTGTAGAAATGGGCTCATTCTCTGTATATTTAAGCAATAATGTCCCAGCAAACCTGACATTTTCAGCCTTTACCCAGAAATGGTTAAGCTCCTAAATTGGATCCATTATCACCCAAATGAAGACACATACCAGTAAGCTAATTATGTTTCTTACCAAACTCGTGAATAATTAAATATTTTATTGTGATGTTACAATTTGTATTTATTATCCTTTGCGAAGGAGTGAAATTAAACATAACGAGGTCTGTTAGTGCCTCTCTTCAGAGACAAGCCTGCATTATAAGCACCTATATCATTTGCACCAATGGTGATTAATGAGTTTAATTTACTTGACTTGCATATGTTGGAATTTGTGAGGGGGAGAGAGAAGGAAACTCAGATTGTTAAAATCCTTTTAATTAGACTAATAATGCCAAGTTTGCATGTGTTAACTAGGGTGCACTATTAATTAGTTTTAGTAGGCTGTTTTCTGGCACTGTAGCATTCAGGCCTGTCTTGTGATCCCAGGGGAGCTGATAAGATGACAAACAGAGCATGACATTACACATAACAGCAAACAAACAGCCTTTAATCTTTCTGGATGAAGAATTGGGGGTAATTGATGGGCAAAACACTTGCTGCACTCTAGCTGCCTCTTCCTCTTGTTGCCTTTACTGGCAGAGCAGCCCACAGAGCAGCCCATCCTCAGCAGTGGTAAAGCTGTAGTTATGGATCTCAAGCCCCTCAAAACTGACAGCTGAGGGCTTGTTCACTCACCAAGTGCTCAGTTCTGGGGTTTCACAGCTAAAACAGCTCTTCCAGAGCAGGAGGCAGCAGGCTGGGCAGGCTGGTCCCACTGGCAAACAGCTTTCCCTGCAGGTACCCGAGTGCCCTGAGCATCACCCCCAGAGCAGCACTGGCCATCTCCTCTGCTGTCTCACCAGGGCCAGGCACACAAAGGAAGGGACAGATTCTGCCTCTGATCAGGAGAAAAGCACAGAGCCAGGCAGAGGATGGGAAGGGAGGAGAGATGTCAGTGGTGAGGAGGAGGGCATGTGTGAAGCTCCCTGGCATCTATTTGGCATGGAGGTAAGAAACACACAATGACTTAAAACAGCTTCCCAAACAACTTACTCCCTGAGTGCCACACTGACTGTGTCCCACTGTCATGCTGAGGACAATCAGTGTGCAGGTAAAATTACCTCGTGTGAGCAGCTGGCACCATGATCTGTGTGCCCCCCAAACCCAGGGTGGGCAGCAATGCCTGAGCCAAAGCTGCCAAACTGGGTGCAGCACGGGCTTCCCAGTTTTTTCCAATCCATATTAATCAAGCTGTGCCACCACAAGCAGTCTTCAGGGTGTTCTCAGACCAGAGAAGCAATAAAATTCCTGCCTCTTTACTGGAATAAACCTGGAATTCAGCTACACTGTTAACAGGCATTTGTAACAGCAGTTTCACTGCCAGAATGGAAGCCTGAAGGATTGAAGATTTCAATCTTCTCTTGGCTTTCTCTGTTCATACTAAACACCTGTCAGTGCTCTAATGTGTGGAATTTGCATCCACATCCATGGAGATATTCTGAATGCAGAGCAAGTAGGGATTGTGCAATAAAGATGCTTAGTGCAGACAGGAACTGTAATAATGGAGGGAAAATGTCTCCAGTCCATTTTTTTCTGCAGCCCTGTCACACTGTTCCCAAGAAATACAGGAAGAGGCTCATGTCCCTGTGGGTTTACTGAGCTCTGATGGAAAAGGAAGTTGGATCCTGTTGGAGCAAACTGAAGGGGAGAGGAGCTGTTTTGGCTATTGCTCCAGGTCAGGAGTTTGGAAGCCAAACTGTGGGACTGGAAAGACAGATTTTATATCACCCTAAATCTACACTCATGGCTGAGGGGAGGGTATCTGAAGTCACCACTTTGAAGGGCCACAGGACAGGTGGATGCAGCTGCACAAAGATTATTTCTGCAGGTCCCACAAGGCTGGGGGCAACCAGCGTGGATTTGGGACACACGGAGGCAGAGCAGAGGAACTGTTTAAGAACAAGGAATTTGGGGTTATTTTCATGAACAATTTTAAGTGACTAGAACTACAGAATGGACTTACTATCATCCATTTTCTTCAACAACTCTACTCCATCACACAGGTAGAGTCAGGAGAGGAAGGAGAAGACCACCATGCTCTTTCCAGTCTGAACAGGACACAGACACTTGGCCAGGTTTGGTGTTCCCAGGTCTGCTGGCCATGCTCAAATAACTTACTGCTCTGGACAACTCTTGCTTTGCTGCTCATTCACAAGAATTTCTAGCCTAATATCCTCTCTCAAAGTGTCCAATAACTGGTGCCCTATTTCTTGTGACAATTGCATGGTCTTGAGTTATCCAATGCCCCCAGTTCCCAGAAATCTAAAAGCTAGAATCCATTAAATGGCCTCGAATGGACTTTTTGTTCAATTAACTTCTCGCTGTTTTTTTTTATTCTCTTGGTCCTGCAGCATCCTGCAGCCATGAGTTCCACATTTTTTTTAGGCATTTCCTTTTTTACATATCTGCTTAGTAGTGTCAATGTGACATCTCCCTCCCTCTGTCATATTAATGAAAAATTGAGAATAAGTTCCTGACATTTGTAGTAGTAAAGCCTACTTGCTTCTCCAAGAGGGGAAACAGTTCACATATAGGATAAGTGACTCAGGGATACTGAGTATATACTAATTATCTGAATAAATAGATGCTTCATGTATGTTCTTTGATTGTGAAAGGAACAGATATTGAATCTGAGTCTAGTGAACCCACCCAGGGATTCCCAGGAAATGAACAGCAGTCTTTAGCATTAAGTGGAGATCAAAATCCAGATATGTCTAAAACCTCTTTTGATTTACTGCTGAAATGTATTTACAGGCTAAATAATTTCCTACATGACAGGAAGCCTATTTATTGCTTTGATGTCTATTTGGGCAGCATATGATCAAATAGGGATCTGATCTCTTGACAGAGGCATCTAAAGTTTCCCATGTTTAAGGATGCTTTTTAGAGACACCACATTAATTCCCAAGTGTCTCACACTGTATTTTGGTCTCTACAAATAAATGACTATTAATTTAATAACTTTTAATATACCCATAATTATATTTTAATATTTTACATCCTCAGCCTTTTTTTTCCTCTGTTTGTTAGCAGGCTCTAAGATAAACCTTGTCCTTCTTTTAGGGGAAAAATCTCATTAAGCCCAGGTTCATAAATTACAATTCCCCTACTTGTATAACAGAAGCTAGATGATGTGTGAGGGGAACAGCCAAGCTACAGACATTGGCATATTCTATTATTTGTAGCCACAATAAAAACAGAGATTCAGCAAGTTTTCCCTCACAGAGGACATGGAGCTGAAATTGGGCTCTGGGTGAGGCACATCCCTCCACTCCCTACTACAGGTGTTCAACTTGAGTATTTAAAGCATCCTCCCAGCCTCGTAGTCAGTCTGCTTAACTCCCACTGAAGACCTGCTGAGCTGTTTCCAGCCTAAGCAAAAACAGATCAGGAAAGCAAAGCCTCAGAACTCAAGTCTAAAGAAAGAAACCCCATCATGTTCCCACTCTCTAAAGCAGGAGCCAGGGCAGATCTACCTGGCAAGCTTTACAAAAAAGGTTTGAGGCAGAGGAATGCTCTCCTGGAAAGGCTGTTAGATCTATTTGCTAATCTGCCTGTGCCAGGCAGCCCTCTGCATCTCCAGCAGAGGCTTCCCTGCATCCTCCCACCCCTGTAATTCCATTTTCACTCAGATGGAAGCCAGTACTACCATCCTTCTGAGGGACTACTCTGCATTGCTAGCTCAGGTGCTTCTAGGGAATATGTACACATTTTTCAAACATTTCCACTCACTTTTTTTTTCCCTACACTGTATCAAGCTTTCCCGATTCAAAATGCACTAAAACAAAGGGAAAGGTCCTCATGACAATGAGTTTGGTGTCAGGTTCCAGGTGGAGGCAGTACTTCGAGGATGAGGCACCTAAACCCTGAGCTCATTTACTCTGTCACCATCTGCCATGCCTTAGAGATGAGAAAGCCATCAGCAGTTTAGTCCACAAATATGCAGAGGTTAAATTAAAGCTATAGCCACACAGATCTGTAAAAAATGCTGGTAAACAGTGACAGGTGCTCAAAAAGAGAGGCAGAAGAGAGGAGAAACAGTACCAGAACGTGTGCAAGTCCCTCTTTCTGTGTCTCAGCTGACATCTGAACAGTTTGGGGCTGCAGCCCCCGGATTTGTCTGAGATGGGCAGGCAGTGCCCAGCACAGGTGAGGGTCACAGCTGAGCCAGAGCTGCACATCCAATTGCCACTGTCACAAAACCCCCAGCAACAGCTTTTGCAGCCATTCTGAACGAGCATCAGGTGACCAGAAGACATTACCTGACAAGGGCTGAGTCTGGCAATGCACTGCCTGTGCACTTGGGCTTCCCCCCGTGATGAGTGGGGGAGTTAGTGGCAAATAAACCCATATTTTTACCATTTACCAACTGCTAGGCTGTGAGCTGCCTTTTCAGTCACATCTTGTCAGCCTCAATAGCAGCACATTCCGGAGTGCTGCTCTGGGATTTGAAAGGAGACACTCCAGATTCTTCAAGGAAAATGGGTTATGGCCATTCATTGCTGTTACAGACATCACTCTGGTTTACGCCTGGTGCTCTGCTCACAGCCAGAATTTAAAATCTGCCTTGCAATAAGGAACGAGCCTGCACGTTTCTCCATAAATATGGATAAAATATGTTTTGTTTGGCACAAGTTCTTCATGAGACTTTGGCCACGACTAAATCGCCCATGGCAGGTAGAGATTCCAAAACTGTGATAAAGATTTCTGGCACAAACCCAACCTTCAGGTGGAGAATCCAAAAGGTTTTCTCTGTGCATATTTTGAACACTTTGAGGCATTTTTTCCCTAGCTGGAATAAGGTGAACTCTCAATCATGCTTGGATAGTAAGAAATGTTTCAGTCTGAGTCTTTAACCTTTCTGATAGAATTGTGGACTCCAAACCAAGTAAATTGTGGGCTAGCAAGTATTTCAAACCACATGCTATTTCACGTTACAGACATTAAAACTTTAATCTTAAAAATAAGTGTGCTTTTAAAGCACCTTCAAATTCTAATAAAAAAGGTAGGAGCCATAGTTCAAAAACTAAAAAAATCAACCACACCAATTCTAGGCTAGACTTTGATCTCCAGAATTTAGTTTCCCAACATAAATGAGAGAATTACCAGGTCCTTCCACATAGATGAGGAAATATGCTTATTTTTAATTCCTTCTGGCAACTAAAGCCTACCTATCACAGCTGGAACAAAGACACCCAAAAGAAAATACCAGAAGGAGTTTATGATAATAAGCTTATTTTCATTACAGTAGGATTATATTTTAAACCTTTCATTAGGCTCTCAAAATTTCAGAACATGCTTCTCGGTGCCTACATTTTTGAAAGACAAAAGGAAAACAAAAGGAAAAAGTAAAGTCTGACTCCTGTGGATGAACCCAGCTTTGTTGCATAGAGAAGATCTTTTTGTAAAGTTACTTAATTATATTCAGGGGACATCTAACTCTGATTATGACTAGAATCCTGCATATCTTCATTTACAAAGTCCTGTTGGAGTCTGTGTGTCCTAAGCACAGGTCCTTTGAAGCATTGCTAAGTGGGGTAATTTGATTGCACGAGTTTTCTTGTAAAAATTATTGTCTTTCTGGATGTCTAATTAAAATAAAGATGTAATAAAGAATTTATGGTTTTAATTAGAGCATAGATCTTAAAGCAATTATAATGTGATTAATAATTCCTTAACAGGCTTTCTTAGACAAGATGAAGAAAAGAAGATTTGGGCCCCATGAAAAATCAATATGCATTACTCAATTACACTAACGAAGCTACACAAAGCAGTCTAGGTCTCAATTAAATTGCTCCTCATGTTAAACTGGCAATGGAGTCTGTGCTTACTAATGAGTCCATCTATCTGTTTAGTCATTTTGGGGGTTTTGAGGGTCTTTTATTGGAAAAATGCTTCAACACAGATGTGCTTATGGTCTCATCCTGCCTGGGTTCACGTTCAGAGGGCAGAGTGAGCAAGGTTTGCTCCAGGATCAACAGGCAGCAGCTCCAGATCCTAAATACTCACCTTGGAGACCATCAGCATCTCCAGGAGCCATAGGCAGAAGGCCTCCACCAGGGCTCCCTTGCTTATGTACCAAAATTAAAGTAACCCAGCGAGGACAAAATACAAATCTACAGTGAATGGTGAATCAAAGCTAGGCAGGAAATGTTATTCCCTATTTCTCATAAAAGCAGGAGCTCCAGATAGCCTGATGAATGTACCAGGGAGCAGGTATGAAAAGGAACCAAAAGAAACACAATCCCAAGAAACCCCCACAGAAATTTCTGACAAAAACATATTTTAAAGATCAAGAACATAAATAGATTTGAAAGGGGAAGAGGGAACTCACTGATAGGCAGGTTTTCTCCTAAAGGTCCAGATGCCAGGTTGGTGAAGCCCTATCACAGGGATGGCCCAAAGGCATCAGAGAACACCCAGACCTGCCCTTCTTTGTGTTCTTAACAATTTGCACCTGGTTGCTGCCAGGGACAGAGCACTTTTCACACAGTACAGCTGTTCTCTTCTTCCTTGACTCTTTTTTAGCTGATGGTTTGGTAAATATTGATGAGAGGGGCTTGGGGGGGGATGAGGATGTACAGCTTGTGTGTCATCACTGAATTTTCTACCAGAAATGTTATTTTACCTTTCATTAATAACCTGGCTGAACTGGTAGAGCAGAGAATTGGATAAGTTAATATTTTACAGATCAAATGAACTTTAAAAAAGCTAACAGTTATACACTCACTCATGCAAAGACAGCTCATCTGACCAAGCTGCCCAGCAAATGAAGCCACACTAATTTAAATGTACTGCAGAAGGAAAATGATCTCACACCAAACTTCTAATTTGTCATTCTGTAATATGGATTGTGGCTTGGAAACTCACTAATTGGCCATTAAGAACACATTGTTATAGAGGTGGACTTCTTGATGTGTGAAGAACAAAACTCCCAAACTTCTGAAAGAAAGAAACCACCATTCTCTCCAAATGAGTGTAGAGGACATTGATGTTTCTTTGTGTTCAGTCTCAGCTATCACAGAGCTCAGATTTATTTTGTCCCTGTCAGCTTGGGTGCATCCCCGAGCCTTCAGGGAGTGATGCTGCCCCACTGCAGCCACACACAAAGGTAAAGATGCTGTTAGAGCTACCTCCAGATCTCATTTCCTGGGACATCCTGAGCTCCTTCAAAGTTCTTAAAGCTCCCTTTAAAAATGCAGCATCCTTCAACCAAAGGACTGCATGAATTCATGATGATTGCAAAGAGCTGGTCATATTAAGAAAGAAAATATTCAATTATTGCAATAGGGAAAAAATACTATTTTATTCCAAGTTAATGCTGTTATTTCAGTTACTTGAAAATCTGATTCTAAAAATCCTTTAAAACCCTTCAAAAGGAGTGCAAGGTATTCTCAAGATTTCCCTTTCATGTTTTTGTCTCTCCCATCCAAGATGTTTGGGTTTTCTCAGTGCTCTGTGTGACTGAGGGATTCACCAGACACAGGACAGGGAGGCACAGCACATTTCAATTGCAAGGACAACTCCTGGCAAGCTCCTGTGCTCACTCCCCTGTCCCCAAGTTCTACCTTTGCTTAGCACACCCTTTCCTCCCATTATTTCTTTTCATATCTGTTTTTCCATCAGGAAACCACTTGGCATGCTTTTTCATCTTCTCATTTACATGTCTCCTGCAAGACAAACTCCAGCATTGATTTTACCACAAGATAATGTTAATAGGATCAATAAACCACAATGACTACATCAAAGTGTCTCTTCTTCACCCTACAGGACTGCAGAAGGTGCTTTAGTCTTAAAGTACATCCAGTACAGCATCTCTCACTCTTCTTGTCTACTCTTGTGCATGAGAGACTGTCTGTCTGCCAGGTGGAAAATAAATTACTAGCTTATTGAAATAATTTATATTTTAATACTGCTTCAGCACATATAAAATATTACTGATGCAATTAAAAAATAGACAATCAGCTCAATGCATCTAAAAATGGGTGTGGTGTGCCCTGAGAGGAATAAATGAGGTCTGGTGGGAAACTATTGTAAGTACAGATTTCTCCTTCATCTAAAGAATTCTCAGCTGGTAAAAATTAAATGTCCTATTTAATTCAGGTCAGCTGCCATTTAATGATTTTTCTAAGAAGAGACTGGAAAAGAATGGTTCCCTACAAGCCAGATCCTCTAGGATGCACAGAAGGGTAATTTTCAACAGAGTAAAGGAAATTACGTCCTCTTCAGTTTCTTGGTTACTCCATGTGTTGTTTAAGGTGGTTCCTTTCCCAATGGTCACAAAATAGGAATGGTCCTGGTTAAAGGATGGACCACAGGTTTCAACAGAAATGTTGCCCAGGCTCCTTCAAGCACTGTGCATTCCCTGGAAGAACTCACATGGTCCCAGTCTGGCTAATTTTTGTTATTCTTTTAGTTTGCAACCAATATCTGACACTTAATCTCAAGGCATTTTGCAGACAGCAATAAAAGACCTGAAATCCAGCCTAATTATTTTTCTCTAGATCATATGAAGTGTTTCAGTGAAATGTTAATGATTTTGTTCAACCTTCACATTTAACTGTCAGGTCCTGTGGCACTGGTGAGTTTGGAGGTGTTGTAGGGTCTTGTTCAGGTGAAAGTTGGCCTGGGCTGACACCCAAGGACATCTCTGTGTTGGAGTGAATGGGAACCAGGTTTCTACCTCAAAAATAATCAATTTTTTCAGTGTCTGATATGGGTAAGCAGGTATAACTCTGAAGAGGTTTAAAGGTTTAGACAGAGGATATGAAAGCAGCAACTAAAAGTCATCAACTTCCAGGAGACCCTGTGAAACAGGGCAGGGCTCAGCACCTTCCCTAGGAAACATCTGTGAAAAATCCATGTGAAATCCAGCCAGTCTGGGTAAATCAAACCCAGCAGCCTGCATTTATGAGACTTTACTGGAGATAACAGCTGAGATTTATAAAGCACTTCTGTAATTCAGCAACACAGTGCTACCAGAAATTCTTCCCTAAGGGCTCTTGTAAATCCAAAACCTCTAAAAACCAGATTTTCTGACTCTTTTCCTATTGATTTAAATGGACTATGTTATCCCCAGATCACCTTAAATGCCTTATCAATTTTTTTTCCAGTTTTTTATTTGTACATGCCAAATAAAGCCAAGGCTTTAACATTATACTTAATGAAGCAGATTTATTCTGACAGATTAAGTTTGCTTAAATTTAATACAAAATTCAGGACTTAAAAAACCTAGATGAGATATCATCATGTGATAGCATGCCAGCTTAGAGCCATAAATATATGGCTTCTCTTTAAAAAAAAATATTTCTGGAAACTCAAAAAAAAAGTATGTCTACTTGTATTTAAATATGAAGAGCCCCATTATAAAAATTCTGCTCTAAAAATAAGTTGACAGTGAGAAAAAGCAGCACAATGTGCTCACTTACACCAGGGCATATCAGTGTTTTGGAGAGGGTCTGATTTTTTGAAGGTCATTTGGAGCAATGCAAGAGCCAACATGCACAGCTCAGGTCAGCTGTGTTTGTCTTCCTGAATCTTGAAATAACGAAATAACTTCTGATTTATTCCAAATTTACCTTGTAGAGCTTGTCTACATAGCAAAACTAGGGAAATATATCCACATTAAAAGTAGATACCAGCGTAAAATAAATTTGTTGAATCATATTTACTTTTTTGTAGGGATCATTATTCATGACTAAAAGAGCAATAATTTGATTTTTGTTTCCAAAGTGAATTAAGGTAAGCTCAATTAAATCCAGTCTGATTCTGTAGAAGACTGTCTTTTCAGAGATTTAATGCTATTCAGGGAGTTGGTTTTAAAAGATACTTTGGAAGGGATTTACTGAGGACCTCCAAGTTAGACCAGGGACACTATATGTACTTAAAAATGTACGTAAATCCTTTTGTGACAACTAAGAATAATTTTTCAGTCTTATGTATACATTTTTTTTCCTTATTATATAAACCTAGAATAGCTGGTTTTAAATTAGAATTGTATCTGAAGGGAAAAAACCCAATTAAACACTCAGAAGAATATTGCAGCCTTGCTCCCAGTAATGTCCAAAGGAGATGGGAAGAACAGCCCCACGGTGTTCCATGGGATCAGCCAGGTAACTGGGGACTGGGACTTCATTTCATTATGTAATTACAATTTCCCTTTATTTGCTGTGATGATTTAGCTGTAGGTTGGCTTTCTAATGTGTGTCATAATGACTTAACTAGCCCTGGGAGCACGAGCAGGATGCAATAAGAACAGACAGGATGCATTCAGCTCAAAGGCCAAACTGTGGCCTCAGCAAAGCCATCGCTTGCTGAGGGTCCCACCTGGGTGCAAACTTCCCACCAGGGGCTCTGGCCACGGTGCCATGGAGCCTCCAAGGAGAATTTGGTCAAAGTGCAGCTGGAAAAATGACTTTAACCTTTGAGTAAGTGTCCAGTGCTAAGCAGCTATGAACAGCATCCAAGGCAAAATGTCAAAGCAGAACATCTGTGAGCAGAGGGGGAGTCAGGGAGGGACATCAGGGCCAAGTCACACTCACAATGACAAGCACTGCCATTCCTTTGTCTCCCCTTTCTGTAAGTAAACAGACTTTTTAACAACATGGGTAGCAGAATCCCCTCAAAAAAGTCAAGGCTTGCCAACTTTACTGCTACTCTTCAATAATTGCAGAAATTGCTTTTCAAAGTTTTTATTTGTATTTTTACTACAACCACTGTTGAGAAAATCAGACTTTTCAAATCCACTTCAGAAAGTCCTCTGGATTCTACCTGCAGGCTCATTATCTAAATAGTTTGGTTCACACAGATTTCACAGCTGTAATCCCTGCTATGTGAATGCTCAGCAATGGCAATGAGGGTGAGCAAAGGGCAGAGCTGGTGCAGTGAGAGCCCCCCAGAGCAGCTGCTCCTGGGTGTCTGTGCTGTGCTCCAGCCCAAAAGAGCCTGCTTGCGTGCCAGGGAGGATGTTTTCCAGCTCTGTGGGGAAAAGGCTGATCAAAGCTCTGATTAAAGGGGATTTCACAGGGTCAAACTGAGCTCCTTTGTTCTTCTGACTGTTCTAAAAAACATTCACACTCAATAAAGCTCACTCTTCTCTTAAGGACATGTTGGCAATTAAACCCTTGCTTGGCCAGCTGGCCCAGCTCAGATTTACTTTAGAAATGCAGAAGAAAGGGGTGCATCTTGAGTCTCATACCCTGAATTCTCTCCGTGTCATTCACTTTTTTCCAAGCTGTTGAAGTTTCAGTTTAAGTCACATTTCTGTAAAGGCTGGATGTGCAGTTAAGCCAATGAAAGAATGCATTTCCTCAGCCACTCAGCACACTCATTTATAAACATTTAGACAATTTCTTTATGCCCTTCATTTAAAACTGCAATAACAAAGGCTAATTACACCAGAACTGTAGCAGTCCCCATGATACTTGAGGGTGCAGCACCCACAAAAAAACTTGACTTCAAGAGAGTTTGTCTAGAAGGGAAAATACTTTTTATGACTATACAAACACAAAAGACAAAACCATGTCTGTTAAATGTGCACACAGGCAGGGAATAAGTGATTTTCATAAGTAATGCCAGTTTTTAAGAGCAGCCCTCATCATTTAACTACTGCATCTTTCTGAGGATAAAAGGGAAGGCACAAATCCAGTCCAGCAAATGCACAACATAAGAAGTGAATCCTGTTTTCCAAAACCTTTGTTTCTCAAAGCAGAATCTTAAAATTGCCTGGTCAATCTTATTTTGCTGCCCTGCTCCACCAAACATGCTCCAAGCAGTCAGAAGTTGGATACAGAAGGTAGAAGCTCGATTCCCAATTTCTTACTGGGGCTGACAAGCCTTGCTTACTCTGAAGTCCTGTTAGACAGCACAGCACAAAGTCCCTGCAAATAGACACGCAAATATTTTGTATATTTTGTAAGTATTAACAATGTGTTTTGCAAGTTACCAAGCAATTCTTTCTGCACCAAGGCATCTCAAATTTTTCTTTTTTCCTTTTCTTGCTTTTTTTTTGTCAGATTTACACAAACCCCATCTTAGACAGCATAAAATGTGGAAAAGGCCAATTATACACAGCAATACAAACCATTAAAGAAAATGGATTTTTTTTACCCTAGCTCTGTGGTTTTACACAAACACACACACACCAAAAAAATGCATTGGAAAGAAAAACTTTTAAGCTACATGTTAATTTCAAAACAACCAATGAGGATTTTGTTCACAAATGCTTGACAAGATGGAAATCATGCTCCTTCAAAAAGTCTTCATAACAATTTAACCTATTAATATGAGTTCCTCCAAAGAAGTGATGAAAGAATAGAATTATTCTGAACATATCCCTGTTCCCAGACATATGCAAAGCTGTTTGCATGAAGTCTCACATCTCCAACTTGTATTTCCAAGGCCCAACAAAGCTGCTCCTCCAAGGAAGCCACTGCCCAAGGGTTATTGACTTCTCACCACATGGATCCCAAAGAACTTCAACCACAGCACTACTGAACCAAATTAAAATCTGACCCCTTACACCAGAGCTTGCCTCTTGCTCCACTGTGCAGGAAGAAGCGGGGCCAGAAGACACAAACATGGACAAACCCCAGGTCAGATAAAGCACCTGAAAGCAAAAGGAAATTGCCCCCACCCTTTTTAGCCTTTACAGGGTGCAGGGTGGGCAGGAGCAGGGGGATTTGGCACACAGGATTGGTCAGAGCCCAGAGCACTCCCCAACACCAACAGCTGAGGAGGAGGGATTGCCCACATGTTGCCACTGTGGGATCAATGCACACAGACTTGCTTCCACCCCTAAAAAATCAGCAGCAATGTTCCCACAGCCTGAGGCTGCACAGGATGGGGACAGCTGGGATAAAGGTGTCCTGGTTATGGATGGATGAAGGAACACATGAGAACCTGGGAGAAGCCAGATGTGGGATTAACACCACCAGCACATGCTGAGTCCCAGGGACTGGAATTCCTGGAGCCAGGCTGTCATAATATTTATAACATCCTGCTTTGTGTGCTGCTGCTCTCTGTGCAGCACCTTATCTCAGGCTGAGGAACTCTGAGGGGAATAAAGCCCCATCCAATGCAAGTTTGGTGGTGTGTCCACAATGAAACCATAATTTAGTGTCTAGACAAAGCAGCTCTCTTCCAGCCTGGCTTCACAGGTGACAAAGTCAAATTGAATTAAATAAATAAAAGTTAATTTTTCTCTCTGCTTAAGGAACATCAGGTGCTGAAAATTTGTGACTTATGGAGTGTAAGTAGGCAGTCCACCCACCTTCCCTCCAGACTAACATCATGAGAGGATCAGGAATGAAATGCCATATATTGCACCCAAGTAAGCCATTCTGAAGAGGAAACAATTAATTAGTGCCAGGTGATATTGTCACAGGCTGGTTAGGTGACACAGTACATTTCCCCAACCAGCTCAGAGCTGCAATGAAGACACAGCAAGGTTTCCCTTTCACTGAAAGCAAATATTAAAACAACATTCATTATCTTTTCATGAAAGGGAAAGAAAACAGTGACCTTGGCAGAATTTATCTCTCCTTCTCAGTCTTTAAAAATAAAACCCAGCCAAGGCAGCACTTCTCCCCCAAGCCCATCAGAAGACAAAGCACAGAGCCTTTTTAAGCACTGAAGATGTTTTAAGATGGACTTTTCCTACAGGGATTTCAGAAGCCCCATTGCAGATGCAGAAGCCAACAGAGTGAAGCATGGGCCACTGAGTCCAAGAGGGAAGGAGAGCAGTGTGCTACAGAGAGCTGCTTTAAACCATTATTGCAGATCTGTAGCTAAGCTCTCCAGTGGCCTGCTTCCAGCTAAAAGGCTTCCACTTGAGTGCTTCAGATCGTGTAAGTTTGTTTAAGATGCATAATTCATGAAGGGTACATAACACCATCCTTGAATAACTTTTCACTCAGCACCTGCTTGACAGGGAGAGAGCTGACAGAGCAGTGTGGCTTCAGAAATCCAACATTAGCACGCTATGTGTCCCAGCAAGGGACAGGGGACACATTCTCTTAACCCTTTTGTGGGATGGATGCCGGAGGAAGCCAATTGCACTATCTCATTCTGTGATTAGAACTATTTCAGTTTGTTGCCATTATCACTGAAACAGAACGACAAATGGTGTGAAGAGTTATAACTATTTGCATTATAGACCTTGAAGATAACATGTGAAGAAAAGTGTCTGTTTTTATAGGCTTTGAAAACAAATCTATTGCACACCAAGGGCCCAAGTACAACCATCCCCACTCATGCTGAGCAGTACCTTGTAACTCAAATAGTCCCACTGAAATCAATTTGGAATTATAGAATGCAAGGCAGGAAAGAACCACCTGGTCTTCTGGTAGCAAAATAAGATGGGTAAGGAACAGATCTTCAGCTGAAATTAATGTGATTTGCCTCGTTGTGCCTAATGGAGCTGTGCCCATTCCCATCAGCCTGGAGTCCACTGTGACAGCGGGCTGCTTGTAGAGCACTTGGTTTTAATTACCAATGGTAAACACTATGTCCTTAAACTTTATAGACCTTATATATTTGCCCTACTTTATTTTGTAGATAAAAGCCCAACTGTGGCCTGATAGGCAATTTAGGAATGATTTATGGACTCTGTCTGCTGTTCGTAACAGTTTGGAAGTTGCTGTGTGACAGAAGGGAGGGATTTTTTTTCTAATTTATTTTGGGAGATAATGGTTGGAATAGAACTGTCATATATTGCTTTCCATTTAAAATTGAGAATTTTCTTTTTAGCCGGGCTTTAGAAAAAATGAAAAAAATATAGGGCAAGACAAGATTTGAAGAGAACAATGGTCACAATAAAAATAATGTGGGATCTAGTGCATGGTAGAGGAAGAACACAGCTTTTATAACTTATGCTGTGGGCCAGCAGTCCCAGCAGTGAGCCTTGTCCCACTCTCACCCCAATCCCAGGGTATTCTCTCTAGAACTCCATTTATTTTGGCTTCTTTATCACTGGTAAAGGATTTCTGCCTCCTGCTCTCAGGCTTGATGTTTTGCAAGTAGCTGAGCAATTCTTTCTGCACTAAGGCATCTCAATTTTTTCTGAGATGCCTCAAATCCAAATTGAGATTTGGATTAAGCACAGACATCTCTCCATTCCATGAAAAAGAAACAGCAAACACATGCACACACAAACCAGGAAGGGTTAATTTCCAAACCCAGAGTATTTGGGGATGGTCACCCTCTGGTACACAAAGTCTCCAAAAGAAATGTTTCACACAAAGCAATATTTTGCCTCCTGTGTACTGCACGGCAGTGAAGTGAAACAGAAGTTCCACCCAGGGCATTCTGAGCATGCACATTTTAAAAGGAGTAGGTTTTTCTATCCAGGAGTTCAGAGAGGTTTTCTAATTGGTGGCTTCTATGACCTTACTGTGATTTCTGCCCTACACCAGAGTGCTGAGCCTACCTGGAAAGTGATTTGTAAGTCAGAGAGAAATACTGAAATCCACGGACCTGGTGTATTGACATGCACTTTATCTATCCTGCTGTTACTCTGAAAGCCAGCATGGTTCCCTGCTTTTACAAGGGTCATTTGAGACTTTTATCTGAGCCAAATCCTGCTCTTGCTTCCTGCAGGGCATATGAGAGAAATGACACCAAACATTATTCTCTTACCAAGGGAGAGAGATTATCCCTGTGACATGGGTGCTTTGTGGGGACAGCCAACAAAAAGCCAGTAGGAAAGAGTGTTCCTTTCCTCATGCTGAGGTTGCCTGAGTAGTGAGCTGTTGTTTGGAAGGGAAGAAGTTCAGTGGGCCTTTCAGTGTAATTATTTTGCATCTCTCCCTGTGTAAAGCTGGGCAGAAATCTGGGCTGGTGAGGCAGAAGGGGCACACAGGATGCTCTGGCTCAGGATTCCTTCCTCAGTGTCCTCTGGAAGGGGCACAGCTGTTGCTGCAGGTGCTGTGGGGTTGCACCAGTCTTAGGGAATGGAAACATCCCCATGAGGAATGAGGGCTTATTCTGGATAGCTTGGAAAGCAGCATAAGTAAATTTGGGGATTAGGGACTGCTTTTGGGCATCAATAGAGTCCCCAGAGAGGGTGATTGGCAGCAGAACTGAAACCAGGCTGCCTCTGAGCCATCAGCTGGAGGGCAAGTTGGAGAGGAGGGTGGGAGCCCAGCACTGCATTTTGGCTTCCAGGCTATTCCTGTCACTGCTGGGCCATTGTGGGATAAGGCAAAATGGAAGAATTGGAAGTATTTAAGTAGTTTATGGACTTCTCCCATTCAGAAAGTTTTTGTTCTGAACTGTTCCTACATGTCTCCTCTGACCTGGACCAGGGGCAGGTATTGAAGGGTTTTTTAAACACTTATAGCTCTGCCAGATTTCTGGGGTCTGCACATCCCCATTTAATCCAGCAGCAGTTCTGCAAAGGGCCCACACTGAATTAGTTTGATTTTATCCATTATTAGCTGTTTCAGCCCCTGTCCTCCTCTTGCCTCTCACTAGTCATCTGATTTAATTGCCTGATGATGAGACTCTGCTCATATCAAAAGGCTGTCTCTATGCAGGACCAAACCTTCTTCCAAGGCACTGTTGAAATATAAATTGAAATAGTCTTCAAAAGTTTACAGAGTACTATGAGCTCAGTCCATATCTGACTATTACTTATTAATTGTTCAATTCAAGAAATAACTATTTGATAGAAAATGGGGTGGAGACCTGGGAAATAATGACTTTAATGAGATCTCAGTGACTGATATTTGGAAATATATTATTAAGTTTCTGCAGTGTGGCACTGAGATCTCCCAGTACCTTCAGGAGTAATAATAGTACCCTCTGTTTTTGTGTCTCTTGCAGGGTAGAGACATTAGAGGTCAGCTAAAAGCAAAGGAGACTTCAGAAATGGCTTACCAGGGTTATGCTCTGCCTTGCCAAAGGGTGGAAGAGCCTGGTTTGCCTCTGGAAGCTCTTTTTCTCTAGCAATGCTTTTCTTCTTTCCTCCTCTTCCAGCTTTTCTACATAATTTAGCTCCTTCAGCTCCACACTGATGGATAAACAGGCTTTCTATGAATCACCCCCTTCCTAAAACTGAAATGAAGAATACATTGTCTTGCTAGAAATAAACAACGAAGACAGGAGGCAGGAGAACTGCATCTCACCCCTTTCCATCCTTGAGAGAGGTAACAGCCACAGCAAAGGAAAGAGGGGGTGCAGTGCCATCCCACAATGGGAAAGAGTGGACAGAACAAAGCAACTTCAGCACACACACATGAAAATGATGCCAAAGAATTATGTGCTCAACTATCCAGCCAAAATCTGCAGACAAGGAAATGGGAAATAATAACTGTGTTGTTGATGTGCACGTGGATGTGAGAAGAATTACATCTGTCCTCTCCAGCAGGCACTTATTCATGATCCCTCATGGATGCCATCAAAAGCACCAGCCAAGGCCCTGAAAACTCTGCAGCCACAGGTGGCTGATGGAAGGGAGGTTTTGAGGGTGTCCTTTTGAGACATCATTCAGCCCTGCAGCAAAAGGATGGGTTAAAGGGCACTGTGCTGCACTTGGAAGGTGATGCTCAGCTCTCCCCAAGTTCTGATGTCCTTTGTGGCCATGAGAAAGGCTTGGGCAGAACTCACAGAAAATTCCCAAAGACTGGTGTGATACCAGAAACCTAAGAGAGATTAGACCACCTCTGTTTCCTGGGGTACATTATCCAGTGAGCAGGAAAAAGCTCATGTGAAACCTTAATTTGCACAGAGGTGTTGTACAGAGGAGAGAACTCGTCTCCACCCAGGAGGAGCACACTCCTGACCCAAGTGCACACATTATTCAATTGACATTGTGGCAGCCAAATCACCACCCTGCTGAGGCACATGCTGTGCAAATACAGTCACACCTGCACTGGTGGATGCAGAAGAAGGAATAAATACAAGTAAATGAGCAAAAGCTTCCTGCACATGTAGCTGTTCTGAGCTGCTTTTTGTCTCTGTGCCTTACCCAGGCTGTGCCTGCAGAGGTGCCCAGCCCACGGCCTCCTGTGGCAGGGGGATGTGACAAGCTGCTTTGTCACTGAGCTGCCTGGGAAGGGGAGGAAGGCCATGTCCAGCAGCACTGTGAGGGCTGAGGGGACAAAGCCAAGCCTCCTCCTCCTCAGCAGGGCTCCATTTGCAAAGGGAGGTCAATAGCCAGGCAGGGCTCTCATCCTGCAGGGAGGTGCAGCAAACCTTGATGTGCAGCATGCATCCACACAGCCAGAAACAGGTCAGGGCTCCCTGGGGAGGAACCTGCAGGTATGAGGCTCAGGAAGGATGATTTTTCTTTCCTGACTGCCCCATAAGAGAATATAGGGAACAATTCCTCCTGCCTCAAGTTAATGGTCTCTCCCCCAAAGGTTTCATTGCCTGATTGAGGATGAGATTGTTTGTACAGGGATTCTGTAACAACAAAAGGTCTATCTGGAAGAAAGAGATGACACCCAGTCTCCCCACACTACCGACATGGGTGAGAATGAAGCAATTAAACCACTAACCAGATCCAAATTTAATGTAATATTCATATTTGTTATGCTGTACTTTGGGCTTTCATTCTTTATTTGGTTCTTTGCAGAGGTTCCTAAAGATTTATGATTTATAAAACTGTCAGGCTGCAGTCTGTTTCATGGATCCAGTTAAGGAAATCCAACAACATGTGAGCTTTGTGCTGTGAACCTGTAGGTATTTCTTCCCCTGTAGAGTTAGGCCTGCCAAAGTGAAACTGATAGTTTGGAAATGAGAATGCTGAAGAGGCAAAAAAGACAATGGTTTTACTAGAACTAGTGAAACCCAGCAGGAAAGAATCAGAGAGGAGGGCTTAGTGCATGTCTGTGTTATTTGAAGAAGAAGAGAAGCTGGGGGGTCTAACCTTCCAAAGAGTTTAAGACACCTGGGGTTTAGGTCTGTTTCTCCTGACAATCTGTTGGATGACCTTGGACAAGCAAACTTTCTCGTTCCACACTTGCCTTTCTCACAGTTTGTTTTTCTTTATCCATTTAAATGGGAAGCTCTTAGGATGGGGTTTGGCTCCTAATGTGTGTTCAAACAGAAGCTGTGATGGAGAGACTTTTGTCTCTGCTGTGAGGCTCAAGGTGCTACAGTAATACAAACAATAATAAAAAAGAATGAGTGATGCAGTATAATTGCATGAATAATCGCTTACATTTTAAGACTGTTTTTCCTGCCAGATCATCTTTGTGCTACTAAGATCTGTTTACTCAGGGAATATTCAATAAATAATAAATAAAACCTCAGGCTGAGACTCTCCCAAGCACAGCAGGTAATTTAGGTGTGTTGTCCATTAAAATTAATGCAAAGTGTGTGTCTAAATCCCTTAGTGCTCTCAGAAAATTCTTAGGTTGAATACTTAATTTCCAAGCCAGGCAATTGGCAGGGTGGTCTCTACATCCAGCAGGCAGGGGACAGAAATCAAGAGGAGATTGGGTGTACTTGGGTGGAGAGCTCTTACCTGAGCAGCTTTTCCTGGACACTGGCTGCTTTTGCTCCCTCCAGTCCAGTGGGAAGTCACTGGAAATCCACCACTGTGTCCCCTACAGGGCTGGGAGACTTTTGCCTCCTCTGCATTCTGAGGATTAACAGATGAGGCAAAGGAAAGAAGATTAAAAAGGAGAAATAGCACCTTCCTAGCATGCAATATGCCATCTCTCTCTTCCATCCCCACTGCTCCAGCCTGGGCTCGTGCCCCCGAGATTTGCAGTGATACATTGCTTTTGGCCAGGGTCAGTGGGGACTCACAGTGAAAAGGGCAAACAGGAAATTTAAAGCAAATCTGAGCAACCAACTCTTCATTTCTCATCTCCAAATCTCCTAAACCCACTGCAGGGGGGGGAAGGAACAGCACCAGACTTCTTGTGAGCACCACATCACAGCGCAGGACAGGGGTGATGTGCTGGGAAAGGTGCTCAGCACAGCTCTGGGAGATCACTCTGTCTGTGTCAGCACGACAGACAGCAGCCTCCAGACAGCTCTGAGCACATTAAAAATACCCTTCCCTCTGCCAGCAATCCCCCTCTGCTGTGGCACTGCCTCAGTGGGCGAGCAGAGAACGCAGCCCCTCTGGGACAGCTCTACAAGCAGCTGCCTTGCTCCAGCTCTGTTTGCCACCATTGTTCCCTCCCGACAATTTTGCCACCCTTGATAAAAACCTGAGCAAGAGGTAAAGATGAAATGAGTTTCTCTGACGTGGGCATACATATTTAAGCATTTCTGTCACTCTGTGTTAGAGTTGCAGGCGCTTTAATGTTGCTGCTTAGCTCCTTGCTTCTTGCACAGCATCAGGCAGTAATATTGGGCTATAAGGTTTCAGGAGCTAAACAAATCTCCCCTTTCTTACCCTTTCATGATGGCCATTACACTTATATTATCATCAGAATCACAGCAAAACAGAGCAGGTTCTGTAATTCTGTGAGGAAATGAGGCTGACAGCGTCAGAGCAAAATACACATCATTAACAGAGCCCTGCTCATGACACAGCTCTTAAACACACAGCTCAGTGAATATTCATGCTCCGTTTTTGAGGGACACTAAGCTTAAATTTTGATATTGCAGCTGCATCAACAGCTCTTGGGCTTCCTGGGATTGGAGTAGCAAGGAAAAATAGCAATTCTCAGTGTTGTTCAGGGTATCTTGCTCTCAGTAAACAAGACAGAGGCAAGTTTCTCTACAGAGGAGAAATGGAGGTAGAGCTGCATTTGAAGAAGTGGATTTTGAATATTATGATGCTGGGTTCATCATTAGAGGACAGACCAGATGGTGAAGGCTCAAAATATAGTCTCATCCCTATGCAAAGGGATTTCTACAAATGCATTTTAACTTTTATTGGAAGTTTTCATACACATGTAAATCCCTCTGTCCTGGACTGACCATATCCTTTCATGCAAAGCACTTATGTGCATTTCAATAAGTAGCAAGAATAGGTGATAGTCATTGCAGTTAGAAACTATTTGGCCTCTATGCTTTGAACATAAAGCAGGAATTTTCTATGTTCTGTCTTATATTTAAAGAGCACATTTCATGTCAGCAACACCTTCCCAGATACAAATAGGAAGGTCCAGTTATATGTATGTCACTGAACCCCAAAAAAAATATTAATGTTCAGGATGCACTTTGAAGGCATTGGTCTGCTTAAATGTAGTTCACAGTTGTGCTAATATCTTAGGGATGTGCATGCCTATATTTTCTCTAGTAGATTTTTTTTTAAAGTCCATAAAACTTAAAAACATCACTGCAGTTCCAGGTGAGAAAGGTCTAAGACACATTTCAAAACCAGTTGTGTGACTGCTCAAGCAATGATTCTTTGTCTCAAGAGAAGCCTGTCCTGCAGGGAAAACTAAGAGATCAAAACTCCAGAGGTAAAATATTTAAACATCTGTTCTGAGCAGAGTGTTTCATAGTCTTCTAGAAACTAGGAGGTATTTTTTGCAGTATGCCTAGGACTAGTCCAATAAAAATATTTATTTTCCTTATTTATTAATTTTTTGTTGTTTATTTGTTGGTTTTGTTTGTCTTGGTTTTCTTGTTGTTCCAAACAGTATTTAATTACCATTCACTGTACTACAGAATTTTGCTATCCTGGAGAATTCACCCAAAACTTGGTATAAAATCTATGCCCAAACTGAACTCAGCAAACCCAAATAATAGAAATTATCTAGAATGCTTTTTACTCGACTTTTCTTGACAACAAGACTGGTAAATATATTTTGCACAGGAACTTTGTATTAGTTCATTGGTGCTGCTTATCCTCAAGCTCCCATTAGCAGCATCCCTGGAGACAGCTCAGCAAATTCACCTGCCAGGTGTACCAAGCCCACTGAGGCTGTTCATCATCACTGCTTTGCTTGGAGCTCCCTTTCCATCCCACCTGACTGCTCAGGGCCCCCAGACGAGTGGAAATTACAGGAACAGTAATTCTGTCTCCATTATTCTCTTCAGAAGACAAAGACCTGGCCTTATCTTTCAGGAAAGGATTTGCCTCAAAGTGAATTCATAACACTGAAACAGAAGAAAGCTGGTTTTTTTGTTTTTTGTTTTTTTGGTTTTTTTTTTTGTAATGGGAAAATCCTGCAAGCAATTCAGCTCCTTCCAGTAGCACACTATAATTACATCATTGCAGGGGGGCAGAAGGAAGTGCAGCCCCACCACTCCCAACACACAGAAAAAGCTCAATCCTTACAGAAAGCTATTAATTACAAAACAAATGAGTGTATTAAAATGCCATTACATTTGCCCTGAAGAAAATTGTGAGGCACAAATTTAGTATAGTGGCAACCCACAGTTTTCCTATCAATAAATGGAAATCAATACTGTTAATTTCCATGTAGTTTCACAAACTTAATAAAAACTTTTGAGTTTTCTGAAGAATCAAGGTTCTTACAGCTCTTCCCTTGCCTTTTTTCTCCTCCTCTCTGGGAGAGAGGACAGATGGACTCCTGGCTGAATGGACACACCTTCAAAGAAAGCAGGCATTCTAGCAGACAGTTATTTTTGTCCTTTGCTACAGAAAGACTGAGCTAAATTCTTCATTAAAGATTTTCATTTAATAAAGCTACAAACTCAGCATCAGTGGCTGCTGGCTTGTGAGTGTGTGTATGTGCATAAAATGAAGTGCAGACTTCTGTCTCAGTCTAAAAGAAGAAAGGGGTGCAAAGGGAGGGTCAGAACATGGGGAAGTCAGCCAAAGTGCCCTTTTAGAAATGGCAGTCTTCCCAGCCTTAAAGCCTTTTGTGAAAAATAAAATATTCTATTACATTATTTTCCAATTTCAGCTGCCTCCCTTGCTGGGCTCCAGGGTGGTATATTTCCAAAAGTTCAGGAATATTTTGCTGCTCACCATCTGCCTCAATAGCTGGACATATTGGACATCAGCACCAGGACCAAACATCTGTGGCCCAAGGGCTCCAGGCAGCCACCAGTGTTGTACCAGTGGGGATATCCATGCTCCAAAGATCTGCAACCTCATTGATCACAGCATTGGGGGCACACAGAAATAAACTTCCCTTCCTCACTCACTCCCCTTCCTTCTCAGTTAACATCAGCACAAAACTGCCTTGCCAAATTAGGATCTGCTTGGGTTTAAGGGGAAATGTTTCGCTGTACCCCGATTTTGTGGAAATGTGCAGAGGGGATTTCTTGGCAGCCTCTTTTGGGTCATGTCTCTGCAGTTAATTCCCAACACATGGCACTTGAACAGACCATTCTGGTGGCTCAGGCTCCTTCTCATGGAATCACTTTTATTGTTAAAGAGGAGAAATATTTCAGCATAAGGCTGCTAGAAGCAGCCAACCAACTCTGCATTTGGCTTGAACAGGCTCATGCTGGAGCCTAAAGCACTAGAAAAGTCCTGTACTGGGCAGGCAATGCCATACACACCACAGGAAAAGCTTTTGGGAAGGTTAAACCATGTAACCTCAGAGATTCGCCCAAAAATACACATTCATGTTCAAAAAGACACTGATAACTGTTCAGAAATATCTACTTTGCAAGTCTCATCCTGGCATTTTATGTCCTGACAATCCAGAGGTTAATTTAGGAACAGGCTGGATCAGACCAATATATCCTACAGCAAATGCTAAGCAATAAAATATCCAACCCAACAAATTAAAACCATGATTCTTAAGAATAGCAGAGCTGAACTGAAAGCTGTGAAATTTAGAAAATATTTTGAAATTTCTCTTTTCTCCATTGGCTTATTTTATTGTGAAACCTGATGGGAAAAACCTTAAAACTACATAGGCATGGCTCCAGGTTGCTTTATTCAGACAACATTTTAGATCAATTATCCTGAAAATACTTTGGCCTAAAATCCCAGTTTGCTTCATGGCAACTTCCTGCTCTTCTCAAAGTAAATAAACAAATTCTGTGCTTCTGGAGAATGAAGCAGATGAAACATCTGAACTCTAGGTGTTGCTGTCACACAATTTCTTTGCTAACTCCCTGAATTGAAAGCTATTTGCTCAAACCTCTCTTTGTTGGCTTTCTGCATGGTAAACTGGAGCTCTGCACATTGATTCTGCTCCTGCCCACACCAGAAATGGGCCATTCACACACATACAGAGAGAAAAACAGAAAAACCATGACCCACCGTGACCAGGACAGAAAGAAACGCCTCTACTTCAGCTTGGACTAGAATAACATCCCTGATTTTGGTGCAGCTGGGAAGGAGGGGAAAACAAAAGTTGAAGTTGTGTCACCCAGTAATGAAACTGAAAGAAGTTCTCATTGTTTTCAGTCTCTCCCTTGAGTGTAGAACCCCAAAAACCTCACCCTGGAACAGTTGTGCATGTGTTAATTGGCTGTATCACCCTGGGGAGGATCTTCTCTTCCCTTGCTAGGCTGAAATCTGTGTTGGAGAAGGAGCTCAAAGGTAGCAGATAAACTTCTCTCTCCATTTCAGGGGCTTCACATTGGTTTGCACTGTCCCTGTAGAGTTGCCTGCACACAGCTCAGAGCTGGAGGAACTCTGCATTCAGGGCTGTGCACAACAACACAGAAAATCTGTATCAATTTGCAGCTGTTGTTAGAAGAGACTAACCACAAGATTTGAGTAACTGATGCAGGGAGGGCGTGGGGAAAGGGCTGGTATTTTCAGGTCAGCTAGAAGCTATTGTGTTTGGAAGTGAGAGGAAAAAATTGTTCTAGTTGCCTTTATGAAACATGTAATTTTCCATCTCCCTTCCATGCCTTAAGAGCTTAATTGGACACAGTTGATGTGGACACAAGCCCAGCTCCCGTCTCAGGCTTCTGTTTCCAAAGGTCACAGATTTCACGCTGATCCTCTGCATTAGGCTACCATTTCCACATTTCCAGGAGAGCCTGAGGAGGGGAGCATTAATTGCCTGTGACTGTAATTGGCTCCATGATGGTTGTCAGGCCAGTGGCTGGGAGCACACACCCAGAGCAGCTGTCAAACACGAAACCTGGCAGAAAGTCACCGAGTGCCAGCAGCGTGCACGAACAGGACTGACATTTCCTCTGCCCTCCCAGGCTCTGCCATCAAGACAGAGCTCTTGGCATACTGATTCTCAAAAGGGACTAATTTGAATTAGTTTCAGCTGGTGCAAGGGGAAGGTGCAAACATGAGCAACCTGTTGGCAGCGAGTTCATCTCCAGTCCCCAAAGAGAAATGTGCTCTCCTGGACCTCTGTGCATTCAGGCTGTGATGAGGTCACTGTGGTATCACTGACACAGCCCTGACACTCCTACTCCAGGCCTGGCTCAAAAAAGCCAAAATCAAAGTAGAAAAGCAATGGACAGTGAGCAGGTACACATGGTCTAATTGGCAGTAATATCAGACCTGGTTTCTGTTCTGCTAAGTCAAAACCAGTGTCTCCTTTGAAGCCAAGTACAGCAACTCAGATCAATCAAAATATAATTTTCAGAAGTTGTGCTCTCTGTGTTACCACCAGAAATACCAGAACTGATCTCCTGCTCTCCTTGATGTAATATGCACCAGAGCAGAGAGGTTTGAGTGGGATTTTTAGATCAATATCCACCAGTTACACTATTCTCCCTGCTGGACAAGTCTCCAGTTTGCCTTTAGCCTGATGGGATCCTTGCCCTGGAGTGCCATATTAATGAAGAAGTGAATTCAAAATGGAACACTTAGGGAAAACCCTTATTTCCTGAAGACCAGCATATGGGAAACTCGTAAAAACCCTATTAACAAAGTGATTAAGTAATACCTAATGGCCTAAAAGATTTGGAAGGTGACATATCTGTGGTCGTGGATTTAAGCAATCTGCTGAATATTTCTACTGCAAAATGTAAGAGGATAATCAGAGGAAACTCCTCTCCAAACCACAATTATCTGTCTCAAGTATCAAGCATGCAGATACTCACATGTACAGTTTTAGATTAGAATTACAATTTCACCTAATTATGGAACACAGCAAAAATACATATATCCAAATGTTGGGTAAAAATGAACTTACCCCTTTAGACACATACATATTTACACAATTGCAGGAGAGAAAGCAAACCCACTAAACACACACCATGGACACATGTGCACTGTTGAAGGGAGATGCTTCCAGCAATGCAACACTAGAACATGAGAAATACAGCAGGAGGGGAGCATGTTTTTCTCCTGAGTCCCACAAATTGCGTTGTACAAGAAAAATCCAGCCCAGGAGTCCCATTTGTTTATTTCAGTGGTACAAAGACCCTTCCCTGTGTGTGCAGAGCATGGCTGGAGCAGCCTATGCTAATCAGTGCCACAGCTGTTCAGGAAGGTAACAGATAGGACTGAGCTTGCTTTTACCTCAGTAAAATTAATCTTAATTATAGCAACTCATTCACGGCGTTAATGTGAAATACACTGTAAGGCTGAATGTAAATCAGAAATTCAACTCAATTTATACCTGCAGCAGCTCTTTTCCACATGATTAGGGAAGGTGCTGTAAAAGCACCACAAAAATTCCTCTAAAGCCTTTTCTCTCAGCTGTAGGAGCAGGAGGGTCCAGTGTTAACCAGCAGATATATTCTTGGGTAGAGCTGAGGAACACCAAGAGAAGCCAACAAAAGTCTCTCCAGACTGCAGACGAGGCCATGCATATGTTGCTTTGCCATTTGGACCTGGCTTCAAACTGTGAAGCTGGAAAAACAGAGAAAAGCAGCAGAGCCATGGCAGTGACCTCCCTGTGAACCTGAACTGGGTAGCACTTTGCTCCCTCCCATGCTTTAATTCATATTTCTGTGCTGACTGTAATGCTGTGTACTGGCCCCAACAAGAATGAAATTAAATATTTATGCTTTGGTGATGAGATACTTTGTTACCCCATAAAACTTGCACATATGGAACTCTATTAATTTATGCTAATTCCTTATTTCTCTAGAAGAACCTTTCTCCTCATTAGCATTTGATCGTTTAATACAACTTTACAGCACACACTAAATTGAAGCTCATAATCTTCTGTAATTGAGGCTTTGTGTGAATTCATTGTCATTTTTCAAAGCAAAAAAACCAAGAGGGGGCAGGGAGATGTGTGTGGCAGCGTGGCCTGGGGCAGGATCAGCTGTGCAGGGATCCGCTGGCAGTGCCAGCTGCAGGCGGCACAGCTCGCCCTGGAGGCTGGACCTGCCCTTGCTTGTGCTGCCCTCAGGGAGGGGAGAACCTGTCCTCCAGCAGGCTGCCAGTGCCCCCAGCTGGGCCCGGGGATGGGGAGAGAAAGAGAAAGCAGAGATGGAAATTACAGCCCACAGAGCAGCCTGCAGCAGGGGCAGTGCCCAGTTCACCCTGTCCAAGGGACCCTCTGCCTCACCTCTGCCTCCTGCTGAACCCTTCCATTAACTTCCTGACACCACGATTAGAAGTGGAGCTTCTGGGGAGGAAATCAGTGCTCTTTCCCTTGCCATAATATTCCTTTCCTTTTTGCCCAGTGGCCCAAATTCTTAGCCACAAGTCTAATTAAATTAAGCAAATAGCATTGGCTAGTGCAGACCTGTCCCCCTTGGTGGGATTGATTTCTGCCCTGGCGGAACTTCCCAGGCTGATCTTTGGGACTCCTCTGATCAGGAGGTTTGCTCCAGGCTCATCTGTAAATCAGAAGTAAACCAAAAGATTTCCCATTTCAGGAAAAGAAGACAACAATGTTTTTGACTTTCAGTATGTTCCCCAGCAGGGAACAGTGGGATGCAATGCTGAGTTTCACATTGCTTTATCTTCCCTTTGTCTTACCTTTCCAGCATCAGCTGGGAATCTTCAGAACATTGAAAAGACATCTGGCCAGTTGCTGGATTTTTCTAGCTGCACTAAAAAAAAAAAGTCTTAAAATCTCAAACATTACAATATAAAGGTATGATGTATACATTGATATTTTATATACATATTTATAAAGTATGTGTCAAATTTCTGTTATTGAACATGGAGGAACACCTTAGTGCTGCTGGAAATACTGGTTTTGCTTTTCACAGCACTGTTTACTTGTTTTCCAGGAGACTACAGGAAATGCATCACTGCAACAATTCAATCAGTATTTTTAGGTTTTTCAGTGCTTCTGTGTGTCTTGCACACAGTGAAATGAGGGTCAGTTTTACCTCTAGGAGTTCTCTGTATTGTTTTTCATGACAAGAGGAACTCACACATGCTCATGTTCAGCTATCATTGAACTTGAACTGATAGGATTGGAAGTGCCAGTGTTAAACAGAGTCTAGGAACAGGTTTCAAAATGCAGACTGCCTGACTTTCCTGATAAGGATACTCTCATTCAGGCTAGGACCTTCTGATACACTTACATCAAAGTTATTTTGAGTTTTAATTGTAAGAGTTGCCAAGTAACCTCAGATTGCAGCCTGGGTTTACACATTCTTGACATTTACAGCTGCAAGGTTTAGGGAAAGGCACTCAGCTTCCACCAGCACAGCTGAGTGATAGCTCAAAGCTAGACTGAAACCATCCAGCTGTGGAAGATTAATAATTGCAATGTGCAAAAGCCCCACTTCATCTTTGGGGAGGAGTTCATGAGCACTGCCATAAATGTATCCTTAGGACTGCACAGAGGGGAGCGCTGGGAATGCTCTCTGTTCTCAGGGACACATTGGCAAAGACATAAACAATGAAACAGCTAAAAATATCCATTGCCCCAGATACAGGAAACACCTGCAGCCAGCAGAGCACTTAAAACTCATTTAAGTCTCATTGAGTTTGGGGAAGAGTTAAAAACCTGGCCACTGGCTGTTCTTGAATGCAGCTGTCAAAGACAGCATCACTTTGTTCTGTGGACATGAAGCAGTGGCTTCAGCACCAACTGCTCTAGCCTGAGCAAATACATGGTATCAGCAATTTACAATCAAAGACTCCACATTTTTAAGTTTAAAATAACATTTCCTATTTAAATGCATCTGCTTGCACTGCTGTTTATTTAAATTGTCAGTTAATCAATGAAATGTAGTTGAGCTAGGAGCACAGCAAATCAGTGTAATCACCTTCATCTTCATTTTACTTTAACTGGACTCATCTCTCCATTCAGCCTCTGACCAGAGGCAAATCAGAAGTGAAAAAACAAGAAGTATCTTTTACCAAATGTGATATATCTATGTTGATCCAGTTCCTCCTTTCGTGGGAGCACATCTTTATGTTCCAAACACTCACTTCCAGTGTCTTTTTTTCCTAAGGCAATGAGAGGGGGAGATTGGATTACTCACCTAGAAATTAACAGCACAGCCTAAATCTTGTCTAAGCCCTTTATCAAATAGCTCTTCACATTTCCTTTGCACCTGGCTCAAGGCAGGAATCAACTGTACCAGTGAGCAGCAAAATGCACTCAGGTCTCTGTGGAGGTGACAGCCACCTAACGAAGGCAGCTTGCCTCAAATCAGTTACACCATCATTTCACTGACCATAAAATGACATAGTAAGTGCCTCTTAAAGACAGTTACCACATGGTTATTGCTGCTTTCCAAATTGGATTGTCATCACAAGTGTTCAGGAGTGAAAGATACAGGTGGGGAGCTCCTTAATTCCTTAGTCCTGGCAGGCTGCAGCTCCCAGTGCTTATTCATTTTGCATTAGCAAGAAACATCAGAACATCTCAGCTCCCCACACCACGAGGTAAATTATTCCTGGAGCACAGCACTTGGTAGCCTCAAATTTAATTACCTTGTAATCTGCAGGTCATGTTATTGCTCTGTGGTTACATGATTTTATTTTTTTAATACCTATTTATATAACCTATAAAAAAATTCATTGGAGGGAATTTCTATGAATTGGTCCCATGCACACTGTTCTCCCAATATTTGAAAAAATGAGATTCTGTGCTCAGTAAGCATCTGCTGGCTAATCCTGTATGCTGTTTTAAGAATGAAACTCATGCTTTAGCAAGGCACAATGCTTTTTAGATAAAGCCAAAATATTAATGACAACAGGAATTTCACTTTTAAGCACAGATACCTGCTCCTAGATCAGCTTGGGTAGTATTCCCAACTGGAGATAATCCAGAACAAGTTTATTTCAAAAGATACTTGCAGATTATGAGTTTGTTGTTGTTTATCAGTAGTTTAAGTATATTATCAGTATCTTTTGTGATGTTTCCTCACAGTCAGCATACTCAGCCCTAAATAACAACAGACACAGGCTCTTTGGTGGATGAGAACTGAAGTCCAAGCACAGAAGGTGGTCAAATGCTGCATCCTTCTTTGTTCAAAAATAGCCCTCTCTTCAAAAGTTTTCCAAAAAAGAAGAGTTCTATACATGGCTTTTGTGCCAAACAGGGTATAGGTATATTCACAGGGGAAAACTGAATTATTCTCCAGGGACACATTACACCACTGTGGACAGCAGATAAGTTGCAGTCAAAGATCTGTCCTTCTAATTGAAGTGGAACATTGACATATAAAGACCTTTTTTTATTTTTTTCCCCCAAAACTAGGGGAAATTACTGTAGCTGTCTCTGCTGGCCACTTCTGTATTTTATTTAACCTTATAAATATTTTACAGGTTTTCTTAATTTAAAATGCACAAATTGCAATAAAGAATGCATTGAATTCTTTGCTGCATGGTACTTGATTAATGTTAATGCCACCCATTGTTTTTTAGTTCTGGAGAACCTCAGTGTGTTAGTGAACAGTTTATCATTTCTCACTACATAAGGGAAGAAGCACACATATATTTTTGTTGCAGGCATCATCTTTTAACTTTTCTTTATCTTGAAAGCACTATTAGGTTTTCCAACTAAATGTTATAAATCTGTGCAAATATGTTGGGTTTTTTAAAATATTTTGACCATTTATCTGATTAGAGGAGGAAGAAATATTTGCTCTGCCCTAGAATTTTCATGATGAAATTTTAATCCAGAAGAGAAATTAATTACAAGCAGTCAGTATTGAAGTTAAGTATCACATCTGGCTTATAGAAATAACTAATCCCCCTGCTGGAGCAAACTCTATAGAAGGCAGGTGAGCTCTCAGTTGTGCATTGCACTTTTTGATACAAATATATTTTTCTCTGACAGATCCAAGTTCCTAACAGATTTTTCCCCCCAGTTTGCTTTGTGGCCCTTTGAATTACAAATATCACAAGTATCAATATGATCTGCTCAGTAATACTTTGAGCAGCAGCTCCCAGGATTAGTTTCAAATGAAACATGGATTGATGATTTTCCTCAAAACTATGAACAGTTTTTCCTCCTTCCCTCCTCACCCTCTTCCCTACTCCTTTGTGAATCACCAACAAACACCAGATGCCCTCTGAAATATGAAAAAGGGATGTACCCCTCTAGAAGGAATTTCTGAAAACCAGGTAAATTGGATACTTCCAAGCAGTTCTTCATAGGGAAATGGGTGGCTGCTCCTGTTATTACCTGAGAATCTTCAATCAAGAGTGGTAATTTGCACACCTGAGGGAATAAATATGAAGCAACTACAGCAGAATATGCCCAGGTGGAATCCACAATCAGGACTCTCTGGGTAGAAGGACAACAAGAATTTTTCCTCTCTTCAGATGAGGGGGTCTTGCTGATTTTGATAAAACCAAAGGAGGCTTTCCCACTGTGATCAAAAAACTCCAGGGTTTCATCTCTTGCAAGAAGAAGTAATACATTAATAGGAAAATCTTTTTCTAGACTGATGCAGACTTGTTTCAGGTACTTGCTAATTGACAAAGCAAGCCTCAAGAGCCATCTAGAGGTTGTTTGGCAAGACTCATTTTTATTAATTTAAGACCGTGGCTTTCCCATGTCAGAAACAACCCCCTAGATCTTCCAGGTTTTCCCCTTATATCCAGCATGGTAAATCAGGAAGACCTCTAGTTATCTCACTTGAACTTCAGCACTGTAGAGGTGGTGTCAGAGCAACCTCCCCCTTCACCCACAGTGCAGCTCTTTTATTAATGAGCAGCTGCATTCCTGTGGTACAAGAAAAAAGTGTTACAGGAGGTGCTACGTGAGGCAGAAAGAATTTGCCATGAGGATTGTGATCTTGTGAGCTCCAGACACACTCCAGGGGAAAACCAGGACCCAGTAAGGCGATAAACAGACTTTTCAAAACTGGGATTTGTTTAATGATGATGCTTTTGCAGTCCTGATGGTATTGTCTCACCTGAACCTGGCTTCCCTTTAAGTCTGTGTGGAATCAAACCAAAGTTAATACCCTGAACTGGGTTTGCAGAGGGATGGGAAGAGAAAGAGGTTTGAGTGGGGTCTGTGAGTTCACTCCCACAGTTTGCAGATAGCCAAAATGTGCCAGCCTCCAAACAGACAGATCCTCTTTGAGGCAATCATGGGAGGTGTTTTTGAGGCCCTCACATGGCTCAGAAATAAAGGAGAGAACAGGGTTTTGCAGACAAGGTGATGGGAACAGTCCTTCAGTCCTAGCAGATGCTTGTTTCAGTTTGTACCTCCAGTCTTTGGTGGACTGTGCTTTTTTTCAGATTTTAAGACATCTTCAGACATGAGGGGTTTTTAGTCTGAGCACTGGAAATAATTTTCTGTATTGGGTTTAAATCTCTGTCAGAAAAGAACAAGTATGACCTTTCACTAAATCAGACTGAAACCACTTCCTGGCACCCTTTATTCTCCAGAGAAGAATCCAATGAAGTTCTTGAGTAAGGTGCTTTGATGTTATTACATCTTGTGTTTATCTCAACAAAAAACTTGGACTTGAAGGTCTAAACATACTTTTCCAAATCAAAACCTTGCACTGACATGATAAACACAACTATACCTATTGAAATCCTTCTGAGTAGGAAGCACGTTTTTATACAGAAAGAAACACAGCAGGAATGTAATGTATTCACTTTATGTTAAAACATGTACTCTGGATTTAGAGGAATCTCTTTGATATTTCCTGTGCAATTAATCTGCTGGAGGAAGTACTTGAATGCCAGACTGGAACTACAGAAGCACAAAGGGGATGAAGTGCTGATGTAGCTCAGTAAAACTGAGCCCACAAAGCTCTCCAGAGCTACACAGATACAGAGATTCCCTGCTCCAGGGAAAGGAGATTCCTGCAACTTGCATTTATTTGGATTTTCCACCGAGGCTGAGTTTCTTGGAGAATGAGAATGCAGTGAGCAGCAAGAGAGGTTTAATTTCAGGATATTACACCCTGCTAAAATGTTTCTCAAGTGCTAAGCCAGGGAGCTGCCTAATGGAGTCCCAGGGCTGCCCTGGCCCTGTGAGGTCTGTGCAGAGCCAGCCCAGGCACAGCTCCACTCCTGCATCCTGCACAGCCCCAGCTCAGCCCAGATGTGGAGCAGAGGGGAACTCCTGCAGATGCTGCTGAGTAGTGCCAGGGGCTCTTTGACTCCTGGGAGAGGCAACCAGAGGTTTCATCAATGCCTGTTATGAATGAGCTGAAGTGAAATGCTTCCATAAGGGATTTCTGCCTTCAGGATGCATAAACTGGCTCAATCAAAATGCTGAAGGTAGAGAGAGACAACAAAGATAGAGACTTCAGGGGGGCTGCTGTTCTGTTTATGCCAGATATTCCAGCCATGACTCTGAGTGTCAATGAGAGCAGACAAATAATGGAAAGATGAAAACTGAAAATCATGGCTAAAGTGTTTCTCCAGCAGGGATGTATTTCTCTGTACATCTGAATTCAGAACACTGGACATGAAAAATAAGATTTAGGAGTTCTAACCTTTAAAGAGACAACTGCACAAGAAAATGTGTTCTTGTAAAACGTGCCAAAACACAAGTTCACTATTATACAAGAGCCATATAATCAAAAATAAGGAACAAGCAAAACATGAGAAACACAGCATGTAAAAATAGAACATAGAATAAAAATACATGTGTACACACACACACATGTATTCATATGTGCAATATGAATATGAGGACAGCATCTCGTGGTAGCTCAGCTGTGCTGCACAGTCAACAGTGCAATATGTAATCTATCAACTTGGTGAGATCAAAATAATATAAATTATTTAACAATGTTTCTATTATAAACTATGGCCAGGCCTGACCCATGGAGAAAGGCAGGGCTCTCACTAGGAATTGGTGGGTTGGTGTAATATAAACATGGTTAGGTGAATATTTATAAATCTCTGACTTTTGCATACTCACACAGAACCTAGAACTATATAAACTTCAAGTCAGTACTAACAAGAGCTCAGAAGAGCAGACCACCCAGTTAATCAGTAATCCTGCCTAAAACTGTTCAATGGTCTCTTGTAAAATGCAATTTTAAACTGTCTTTCCTTAACATGATAAAATAAACAGTGGTGATCCTCTGACAGAAAGCACACAGGTAGTGCTTTAGAGTGTTCATAGCATTTAGCACTTTGAAATGAAGTTACAGATTGAAAGTCAACACAAAACTCTAATAAACATCACAAATCAAGAGTATTTGTCTAAGAAAAAAAGTGGTTATTTCCTCATTTGCCTACTTATATGGATTTAATAGAGATATTCTTCACTGAAAAGAAAAGAATAATGTTGCAAACCCCCAGATCTGAAACTCCAGGCCTTAATAGCTAAACCATTGTGGGGTCTTTATTCCACATCCTCACTGTAACCATTGCCTTCAGATAACATCCAACTCCCTCCCCTGAGAATAAGCAAGATTAAAAAAAAAAAAAGACATTAGTAGATAATGAATTATTGAGAACAAACTAAAGCAGCAAGTAAACACCATGTCTTTTAAAAAGCAGGGTTTTGATGCCTTTTGGAGCTCAGCTAAGTTGCCCACAGTCTATTACATGTCTGATTGCTTCTGACAGAGGGCAACACTTCACACAAAGAGCATAAAATACTCTTAAACATCAGAGAAAAACAAGAAAGAAATGCAGATGAGACATTAAAAGGAACGTCTTGGGCTGGATGTTTGCTTTCCTTTAGTAAATTCACATCTGTCTGCAGCATGATCTAGGAGTGATGAGGTCAATGTTTGTATTTCAGAGTAAAATCAGGCTCTTTTCTTCACCCAGGGATCAGTGATCTCATTCTCAAGTAGTGCCAGAGAAATGAGTGGGATTCCTGCAGGGTAAGGGAGCACTCAATGAGTGCAGATTGCAGGTGCATTTATGCCCAATTTCAGAGGTAACATATTCTCAAAATTATCAACAAATGACTTGGAGTTTTCCTTTGTGTGACACAATCCTAAGACATTACTTTTTAATGTTCTTGTGACACATTTGCAATCCCACTCAGTCCCCAGAGAATACTGCAGAGTATATAACAACAGCAAAATTTGTGATATATAATCAAAATCTACAGCTTTCAAGGAAAAGTATCCTTTAAAATTTGCCATGCTGCCAGCTACACTGAGCCACACACTTTGTATAATGGAGACCAGTCTGTATATTTGAGAACAGCTATAAGTAAATATAGAACCACATCCTACCTGTAGATATTTGCTATATGATTTTTTCCTCACTTGCAGGCCCCTGTGTCCACAAATTACAGGCTAAGATGTGGTCCAAAGCCAGGAGAATACTTCAGAGCTTTCTTTACTTTCTTTACTTTCCATCTCTTGAAGCACAGCAGTCTAGCTGTGAGCTCAACAAGATGTTTAAATTCAAATTCTGTGAAGCTGACAGACCGAGAACGAGGAGAAAAAAACCACACAAGAATAAAAATTTCAGCATGTGCCAATGTATAAATGAAAAGGTGTCATGATCCTTTCTCTAGACCATGATCTCTGTAACCTTCTGACTTTGCCAGCCTGAACCGAGGCTCCAACATTCCATCTTTCCCAGCAGCATCTTTGCATGACACCCAGTGATCCTGCTGGAGGATTTTCATTAAATTCAGATGTTTTCATCTGCTGCTTTTCATCTGTGGCACCAGGTTGCCAACTGCATCAGACTGGCTTTTATCAGCTCACAGTCTTGTTTGTCACAAGAGGAGACGTAGCTCAGATGTACTGAGGAAAAAAATCTGTCCAAAAATGTTTGTCAGGAAATGTCTGTGCTTGGAACAAAAATTGTCTGAACGAAGATGGAAGGCCTAGGGCTCTTTCTGATTATGGATTTTGTGGATTTTTTTAAAATTAAACTTACATTATATGGCTATCCCAAATCAGCAGCTGTTGTTTTAGTTCCTGGTACATCCACACACATTTTACTGTTCATCTCAAGGAACGTTTTGCAGGATTTAACCTATGATTTCCATACTACCACCTAAAGATAGTATTATATGTTCCAGATCACCTATAGATTTCAATATTTTAACACCCAGATATGAGATGGGGTCCTGCAAATTAGGATATTTATGATGCCAAATGGTTGGTTTGCATAGTTGCTGCTCCATGGACTGAACTTATCAGAATAGCAACATCCTCTCCAGCAAAGTTTGCTATTTTCCTAAACAATCAAGTCACTTCAATCAAATAATTGAAGCTATTAATGTCATTATGTTAATTAAAATACATTAATGTTTATACACTGAACCTAGAATCAGATAAAGAAGAATGGCATATATTAAATTCACTTAGAAAATGAAAATTTCTTTCAAAATGAGTTTGAAAGGAGACCACTCACCAATTTGGTTTGACACAGAGAAACATTTTCAATTAAACAAAGAAAAAAGATGTTTCTGAAAAATTTGGATTCTTTAGTTCTAGTGGCTTTTTTTTTAAATGGAATGAATTTCACTTTGCTCTTCTCATACTTCATGTTGCCATTTCTAGCTGATGCTCCTTCATCTTCTATTTCAAGATTGCTTTTTTTTTTCCTGCAAAATTTAATGATTTGTTTTGATTAAACAGCCTGAAGATAAAAATAGACTGCTGTGGGCAAACTGATTATTTCAGATGAAGCCAAAATTTTTTTTTTCCCCATAGAAAACAAAACTATAAAAAACTAACTAGTGTATTCTACTGCAGTCACCCTGTTCTTCAGCCTGGTTAGCACTTCCCAAGGGTAGAGGTGAAATGAGAACAAGCAGGGGAACTGAGACTTGGAACCCTTGAATTTCGATCTTGCAGGACATTTATGAAATATGATGCAACAATTCTAAATGTGAAATCTTCCAGTTCAGATTGTTGATGTTAAAATTGCAATAGGTCCAGTTCAGACCAATATTTCTGTTTATTACATCCCCAGCTGCCTCTTTACTTCAGCTTTAAAGGTCTCAGGGCAAGAATGTCTGACCTGCAGGTGAGACACTTCACTTCAGAAATGTCTCCCCAGTATTCTTCCTCTGGTATTCCCTGGTATCTGTCCTGACAGCCCCTGAATTTCCTGATTTTCAGCCCATTGCCCCTTAGGCACAGCCAGCTGTTTTCTGCCAATGCCAGAGCATGTGTGACAGGCGTAACATAATATTGAACACATTTTATCCATGGACTCTTCTGGGCTATGTTTTCTGTGTCTGGGCTCCTTGCCAAACCTCTTGGCACACCCCTGCCTTTTGCAGCATCCAGAATGAATTGATGACTGAGACAACTTATATGATGGAGTAAAGTACCCTTACTGGAAGTGACAACTGTGTTCAGGTCTAAAAACTGGTGAGTTAGTTAAAAATCAATTTTCCCTATTAGCCAATCAATAAACTAAAGGCAGCTTAGAGGTCACTGGAGCAAAAATATCTCCCCTGAGTCATGAGCTGGGTTCACAAACAGCCCAGAAACCAAAGCTCTCCACCCTCCCAGTGCTGAAGAGCTCACAGTGCAAACACCCCCTTTGTCTATAAAAATGCAGCAAACATGGCAACAGTGCCCTGGGATTCCAAGTGAACAATCCTGGGAGGAATTCCACTGGAAAGATTTTTATCATTTTCTTTTTTGCTCTCCTGCATTGCTTTTCACTTTGCTTAAAATACTCTTTACCTGGTGCCTCCTTTTCATGATAATCCTAGTTTCAGCCATGTCAGGTATGACTGATAACATGATAGGAAAAAAAAAAAACAAAAACAAAAAACTAGGGGAGGGATAAACCCAGAGCCATTCTGAGCAGAGCACTTTCAGTGGCTGGGGTCCAGGTAAAACACAGAAGTCTCTGCATGAAGCTGAATTTGATGATTTTTAAACCAAGTCTAGGCTTTAAAAACCTCGCAGACATGAGAAAGGTATTGAATATCTGCACAGAAAAGCCACAAAGACACAATTTCCACTGATGTGCTGTGTTGCTGTACATAGAAAATTTTGAATACACACCACACTGCAATTTTTTTTTTCTTTTTTCACATATTTTTACAATATGGAGACTAAATACCAATTTCATGAGTGGGGAGCAGGCCCAGGCTTCTGACCCACATGGGGGCTTCTAGAAATTTTCTTGGTTGGATCTACTCTGTTTCTGGAGTATCTCATAACCCCAGAATCTCAGAATTTACAGCTTCAGAATAGCTGTAAAATCATGAAAGATGCAGTTAACCTCATTTAGAGGAACAAATCTTTGTAAGGCACAGGAATAAAAATGATAACCTCTGAAAAAAAGCACTCCTGTCACAGCTTCCTTCACTGGTTATAGAATATTTTTTCCTCTTTTGTTTTGGACACCCACAGAATAATTGAGGGGAAAATGCTCCCTTGGGAATTGGTCTTGAACACTGCTAAAAAAAATTATACCAACTGTACAGCAAGAACTCGAGCTGCATGAAGATGAATGGAGGGGCAAAAATGTCTAATATTCCCTGAAAGTTTTCTGAGGTTTTTATGGAGAAATTCAAGCCCATGTATCTGCTAAAATAGCCATTGTTGTGAGTAGTTTACCTCACAGAGAAGTTCAAATGCTCTTTTTATTGTGTAACAGGGCAGAAGTATTCACACCCATCAGGTTTACACACAGACATAATCAATTGCTGCTTTTCTGACAAAACTCCATCACTGTAAAATGCTCCATTAAATGCTTGGTAATAACATTCTGTAGATGTTTTATTGAAAAAAAAAACAAGTTTCTCTAAGCCAAACTGCACACAGCATACTGGTAAAAATGGGAAATAAAATGTTCATGCAATGGAAATATGTTCAAACCAGAAAACACTGGTGTGGAAAACACAGAGAAGAGCTCAGTAAATAAGTTTACTCCAGACTATAAAATTCTAGTGGCAATCAAGGAAAGCCTGGTTCAGGTGGTTGGCTGGAATGATATCAGGGAGATTGGCACCAGGAAAATGACCTTTGGTGCTCTTTCTCCTTGAAAGCTGTGCTCCATTCTCATATTTACTCTGTCAGTAGCTCAGCTCCCAGAGGATCTATGTCAATATTTTTTGAAAACATTTTTGTATGACTTTTCTTAACAAAAATTTATCTCAAACCTGCCAGATTTCTTCCACTGAAAGTACACTGGAAATATTTTGTCTCATTTAATTGCAAAAATGTTTTGGTTTTGGAGAAAAAGCTCCATGTTTTCCACAGGGGAAAACAAACCTATTTTCTAGGCAGCTATTCCCCATCAGCTGTCTCCTCACCAGTCCTCCCACCCTCATGGGAACTGAGCTACATCAAAGCAGACAGACCCTTCTCTCTAGCTGTAGGAATTGATTTTGGTATTTTCTCTTACTCTGTTGACAATTTTCTAGCTTCTATTTTTGTTTCTTTCTTCTTCAGTTTTTAGTATAAATTGTCCCTGGTCTCCTAGTTTATATTTCATTCACTTTTCCCCATGGTGGTGGTGGTGGTATTGATATTGCTTTCTGCTGTGTTGGTCACTGAACCTTGGCTCTTGCATTATTTCTTACCTATGCCTGCTGTAGTAAATTCCCACACAGCCTGTGAATCCTTGAGACAGAAAAACACAGAGTCTTTGAGGAGATTGTCACCTTCTGGATTTAGGAATGTGTGCAGCCTGGTGAATAAATCCCTGCTCTTGTCTTCAGGTTTGCCACACTTACCTCTGTGACCCAATTTTAGGGGAATTCTTAGCATTAAGTTACAAAACTCTGAATTATCTCACCACCCAGGGGTTTTCATTATCCCACTGCAAATCATGTATATATTTTTTCTTGTTTGGAAAGCCTTTCCTATTCAATTTATCCCAGGAAAACAGGGCAGTTCTTGGGATATTCAGACTGGATGCACTGAGTAGCACTGAGAAGCTAAAGATTAAGTTCCAGGGGACTGAACTGGTACTGGTGGCTCTTGAAATCCTGGACTTGGAGCAACAACTTAGACTCATTCCAAAGTTGTAGAGATTATTCCTCTGGATATTGCACAATGCAGCAGACTGGGCTATGGAGTGCTGCAAGATCCTGTTTATTCAGTGTATAAAATTTACTTCTGGGGGCCCCAGCTGAAGAAAAGACAAAACAATTTTCCCCATAAAGTTTTACAGCTGCTCCAAGGGTCCTCCACTAAAAGCCTCCACACTTGTGAAAAGGAGAAGAAAAGGAAAATGTGGATCCACTCCCAGTTCTGAAGTGGGAGTAATCGTATTTATTTTCTTTTCTTTTATTCCAGACTAATGCTCTTTAAAATAGAGACCACAGTGCCAGGGAGGTCCCTCGTGATGTGCACAAGGGATTGCTGAGAAATTTTGATTTAGAGCCGTATGTAGGATGGGAGAACAAACCCCTCAGTACAACCACCACTATGCACACCTTTGAATTTGCTCTGTGGGGGAATTGGCTCTGCCATGCTCAGGAGAATGGGATGGCCCAAGAACGTGGCTGTGGAGCTGCATCAGCTTTCATCAGCCAGAAAGATGATGGCATCAACCCCTGTGGAGACCACCCTGGCCTGTCCAGTCCCCTGCTGTGCCCAACATTCAGCATCGCATTGGAGCTCCTAAACCCATGTGCAGCTCAGGGGTGCTTGCAGGGGCTTTATTCAAGTGGCTGCTTGAGGAAATAGAAGCAGATCTGCAAAATCACAGTGTATAATATATTAGAACTGGAATACAATTCTCAGGGGGATCTTCACTGAGACCAGTGGGATGATTCAGGGGAATATGATGAATGGCTACTGCCCTTTTCTTCTTACAAATAAACATTTTTGTCTCTCTCTACTGGAGCTGGGCAGCAGATGCAAAATTACAGCAGAGAAAAAGAGCATAATTTGGCCATAAAAATGTTGCAATAAGTTGTTATATAACTGAAATGCCACCACCTTTAGTGCATCCACCCACTCATTTTACAACCAGTTAATATTTTTCCGAACTTACACATTGTATTCTATCCTGCCGCCTCTGCAATCTTTTTGCCTATTTTTCTGCCAAAGCCACAAGAATAAAGCTGTCAACATTGCAGCTAAGCCATCTTTCTTGTCTGGCAAATTGTCTAGTGGAGACTATAACCTCCTGGCTGCTCCACTGCATAATGAAAGTATCCTGTCTTAACAAAACAGAATTTAAATATTCTTTAGATACAAGAGATCTGCAGGCTTTTGTGCAGAATCAAGTTAAATATATTTCCCTGACATTTTTTACTTTTCTCCTGTGGGAATGGCACCGACATTCATATTAAGCTGAACACGTATTGACATGCTTAGAGAGATGTTATATGGCTTTTCAACTGAAATATCTCCAGGTATTTGAACTGCAATAATAAATATGGCCACTCCTGAGGGAAGGAGGAAGCAGCAAGAAAATTCCCCAGAAGAGTGTGATTAAGAACTGAAGTGAGCCTCTGGCATACAGTAGTTATGCTTTGAATGTGATTGGGATTTATGATTTCAATTAATGCTGGAGCACAATTTTAGAAAGTTATTAGCAAGCTCCTGGCTGAACAGAACACAGTTCATTTGTGCATTCCTCCAGATTAGCTTTATCATTGTGTTGTTTACAAACACTGGATCCTCTGAGATGTGTTTTGGGGAGGCACAGATGACAGCTGCAGAGGAGCCACATGGACCAAAAATGTGGCCTCGTCTGTGGGGTAGTTTGTTGTGTATTGGAGGAGCTTTAATTTTACATTTGAGAGATCAAAAGAGAGAAACTCAGAAGAAAGACCAGTCTCTTTTTCTCTGCTTTTCCACGTTGTGTCCCAAGAAAGGCTCTGGGCTGTGTGTTCATCTGATGTAAATTTGCTGGATGTACAGCACCAAGGAGCTGGGCCCTCCTGAGGTTCACTTACAATTTACAAACTAACCAAGGCCTGATGTGACTGTCTGTGTGGGCTTGTGCTGCATGTATCTATATACATTTATATCTTAGTATTTATATATTGATAGATATAAAGATGTCTCAGCTTACCTTTTTTTTTTTTTTTCCCCTATAGACACAGTTCTCCCCATCTGCCTCCTGATTCCAGAATTTCAATGTCATCTGTATTTGGTAAGGCCCTGTCACCTCAGGCAGGGTCTGCTCGTGGGGATCTCTGTGCACCCAGAGAGAGCCCAGGAGCTGCAGTCTGGGTCCTAAACTTGTCTTGGCTCACTGAGCTGAATAAAGCTATTCATAAAGGCAAAAAAAATCAGGTGCAAGCAGCTGAAGGCTTGGGGATTAATGAAGCATTTGGGAGGGAAAGCAGCAGAGTTTTCTCAAGGCAGTCCTGCCCTAGACAGCTGGGGAGGGGCACAAATGCCCTCAGGTTGCTGCTGCCTCTGGCAGCAATGACAGCAAGGACCAGAACCTTGTCCTCCTCCACCCTGGTCACTCACTGCCCCCTGCTTCAGTTACATCTCTTCTACAAAAAGTAGGAAAGGCCCCTTGTTCACTTCTGTCAGGTACTAACAAATATTTATTCATGCCTCATTATGTAGCTAGGTCAGTGTAAATACTTTGGTTTCCAAGGATGGCAACAATCATTCTTTCTCAGAAGAAATACCAAAATCTACATTTAGACTAGGTCTTACATAAATCCTCTCTCTCTGGGTTTATATGGTTGAAGAATGAATGCAAGGGACAGCAGAATAACACCTCCTTGTTTTCCTATTGCCAACACTGCAGTATTTCAGACAGAGCAGTTTGCTGTGAGAAGCATTTTCCCTTTCATTTCAAAGAGCAGCATTTCACAGCCTGGTGCCAGGCTTGACCCAACACTGTGGCTGCCAGCACATCTCACAACCACTCTCGCCACACAATGTCTGCCAGTGGGGAGAAAATCTCACTGAGGCTTCAGGCACAACTCTGTGACAACAATAGAGTAATTAAATTTTGAAACCAACCATTTCAATCCATGCATAACGAGAGTAGGAGAAACTTTGAACCTGCATTATCTGCTGCATCCCTGAACCAAGACATGCAAGTGTTCTAAACTTTGTGAATTAAAATTAGACTACAGAAGGCACAGCTGATCCAATGGAAAAGAGATTCTGCTTCACACTAATATGTTACTTGTGATTCCTGTCAAGGCTGTGGGAGGTAAAATGTCTGAAAAATCATCTCTTCCTTAGAAATTTTGACATTGTGAGAAGCACTGTAGCAGAGAACCTGTCCTTTGAAGTTTTGCTCTCAGTGGGCTTTCCATGTGTCTAGGCTATAGTACAGCAAGGCTCCTGGACACAGGCTTCACAATTTTGGGATCTCCACTGAGGCTGGGAGCATGGAGCAAGAGGGAAAGAGGCCAAAGGCAGCTCTGTTGTTTCCTTCAGATCACAGGATTCTCTGTGCCAGCTGCCTTCCACCCAGAGCAATGAGAGGCCCAAGACAAAAGTTTTGGTGTAAGTTGAGAAATTTTCTGAAGCATTTCAGGGGTGTCTTTGGTTTTACCCACCAGATACACTGGAAAAGGAAAGGAAAATGAAATCCACAGCTTGTGGATGCTCTTAAAGCTGATGTTAGTCCTCCATAGCCTCGAGCACCTTCTTACTATTACTCTATATTATGTTTTACAGTTTCAGAAAATTGTGAACAAAATGTTTTTTGGCTTGTTTGTTTTTCCATATATCAAAGGCAAAGCTTCCCCCTTTGCTTCCATTGAGTCTAAAACTGACAAGGCTGCTCTTCTTTAACAAATCATAAAGCACCTTATTCTGCCAAGACATCTTTGTTTGTGCACCAGCCACATCAAATGCAGTTAGTGCAGGGCTGGGAATACTGTTTATTAGTTAACCACAGCTGCAGAACTAGCAGATGGAGCAGAGCACATTTTTGTTGAAGATCACAAAAGTAATGACTACTGTTCTTTTCTTTTTCATTTTTAATCTGTCACTGCTTCACGATGGAGTTGCAGATTTCGTTAGAGACTTCATAGACTGGTGCAGAAACCACAGTATCCATTACATTTAATTACTCCCCCATTTGTTTAAACAGTGAGTGATTTTGTTAAATTGAATTGTTTTCCTCTGCAGCTTACATGAGAAAGGGGCATTATAATTACAATCAGGTTGGCATTTTAAAGTTGTAGCATTTGTAAGCTACAGCAAAATTTTCCAAAGCCCTGTAGAAATTACATGCATATTTAAATGCCAACAAAATTTGCTCACATACCACCTTTAAAAATTCTTTCTCAGTTCTGTGAGCTGAAACTGAGATCCCAGCTGAGGAGTAACAAATCAAAATGACTGAGTGGGCAGCAAAACCTGCATCCTCTGAGAGCCCCCAGAGCAGAGACAATGATGCACTGCCAAGGAGACAGCAGCAGGACTGGGGCTGCTCACTGTTACTTGGAACAATTCCCACTGGCTTAGCTAAAAGCAGCAAGCAAAACAATAAACAAGTAAGAATTTTTAGTCTTTTCATTTCTAGGAGCCTGTCCAATGAAGCAAGTGTGCTACCATTGGTCTCACTCACCAGGATTTCAGGTCGTACCACTTCTCTTACTCTGATGAGGTTCCCCTTTCTGTTTCCAGCCTTTGCCCTGGACCTTCCACACCTCCAGCCTCCATACCCACACCTAAAACTTCACAGCCTGAGGACCTGATCAGTCTACAGCTTCCTCAGGGACTCAGGGTCTGATCTGGTGACAAGATCCAAGGGAATGGCATGAGGCTGTGTCAGGGCAGGTTTAGGAAAAGGTTTTTCACCAGAGGGTGGTGGAGCACTGAACAGGCTCCCCAGAGAAGTGGTCATGGCTAATCAAACCTATTGCCACATCCTGCAATGCATGTAAATCAAGCTTATACTCAGGGTCTGCATGAAGAAATGAGTTTTGTCAGGGGTCTTGCTACAAAACATCAGCAAAAATGTTAATTCCATGAAGGATGGAAGATCTGCCCTTCTGCAAATGAAAGTGGGGATGAACAAAAGGAGTAACTGTGTGAAGTGATTTTTCACTAAGACTAGCAGAAAAGTGGGGTGATAAGAAGCAGCTTTTCTCTGATTGATATATCAAAAGAGCTTGGGGTGCAGGGACAGGGAAATAAAGTCTGGGTTTGGCAGGACAGTGGACAGAAAAGGGATTTATTGCAGCTCTGCTGTTGCCCAGCTGCTTGCATTGGATTAAGACCCCCAGGGGTCCTTGTGCCCTGTGCTCTGCTCTCCTGTTTTCCCAGCCTTTGGGAAAAACCTGCAGGCTCTGAGCCTTTCCACGTGTCACTGGCCCAGGCAGAGGGTCCTAAAAACTACCAAAACCTCCCAAAACTCCCACCCAATTGTGAATGAGGTCTGGTGATGCCATTAACACTTCCCAAGATCCACCTTTGGAAAACAGAACCTTCAGAACTGCTCTGACAATGGCATGCCCAGGGGATTTATGGCATGTGCCATGATTTCATGACCAAGACTGCCAGTGCTTCAAAGAGAAAATCATTTTAGTGTTTTAAACCCTCAAGCAGATGAAGATGTTGAGAAATAAATGCCAAACACATCAGCCATGGTAGCTACAGCCAGGGCTGCGTGTCTGTCTGCAGGTAAGGTTTTGTAAAACTTGAAGGAAATGAGCCATGGCAAGCAGAACCATGACAATGACTACAAAATTCTTCAGTGCAAGTTTGTCTCAGCCACTGGACAAGAACCACCAAGATGAGTGGTGGGAGCCATCTCTGTGGGCAATTTTGATTACACTGAGATCTATTGCACTGGTCAGGGGAGGTGAAGATGCCATAAGTCTCTCTCTCCCAGAATTACCCCAAAATGTCCCTTTAAGCTCACAGCAAGCCTAAAAATGTGTTCCTGCACCAACTAAATGTTCCTCCATTACAAGAGAAACCTTTACTGTCCATTTAAAGAAGCTTTAGCCAGCACCAAATAAAGGCCATTCTCCTCAATAAGATAATGTATAGTGCAGATTCCTTCCATGAGTAGCATTTTTCAACCTGAGTGCATTTCTCTGCTTGAAGGTACTGATATCTTGAAGAAAAATGGGAGAGGTTTCCCAGACTCAGAATTACTAGGAGCTGCTAGGATTGAGACTGTGAAACCCAGGCTCTGAATGCACAGAATCTGACTGCCAGCAAACTGCTGCTCTGTGCTGTCCTAGGGATGCTCAAACCCAGCCCAGGCAGTCACATCACCAGAGCCAAGATTGCTTTGCTGTGAAAAATAACTTGCCTGCACCTCTGGCCTGCAGTGCATGGCTTATATCCAATATTAATGTGTTATTGATGTGAAGATTCACACCAATGATAGCCATAAAGAGAGGTGGATCTTTTATCACCTGATGGATTGGAAGGAAGAATGAATTCTCCAGTCTCTCTCTGTCAGGCTTTCCCTCTCACCACACCTCTGACATGCACACTGCAGCTGAGCCAAGTGAGGCATGGAGCACCACAGCTGCCAAAACAGTTAATTTTAATTAATTCCACAAACTAAGGCAGCCCCACTTTAAGAGTGGGGGAAATGCTAAGGATGAAATCCTGCAGCAGTGTTCCAAATACAGGTTTAGAGATTTAGCCAGGTAGTTTTTACATCAAATAATTTTTCCTGAGTAGCAGCTGGATGATCTCTTTGTTCTGTAGAACCTGGGGATGAGAAACTCAGTAGAAGGTTGAATCCATGCATCTCTCTAAGATTATTTCTTGCAGAAAGATGAAGCTGTCTTCAGCATCAAAAAAGAAGAAAACAGCATTAGGGTCAAAACATTCTTTGAAGACCCACGGAATTCAGCCACAGTGAATTCCTTCTGTTTCTCCTCCTCACAGCATTTGTCACAGACACACTCAGCCTACATCTCTCTGGATACTCATCTCTGTGGTGTGAATTTGGTTTGCATTCTAGCAACATGTCCTCAGCAGATATGTCCAACCTTGACTAAACCAAAGGAATCAAAAAAATCAGTGGATCTACATCCAACTGATAAAAAATTCTACATTTTTCTTCCCACAGACTGCTTGCAATTGCCACCCACTTTCTAACCTTTCCTGTTTTGAATCAAAAAGAGAACACAGTAGTCAGAGAATCGAATTACAAAATAGTGAAATAAGTCAGAAAACTGCGCAGCATCAGTCAGAACAGAACATTGCCTGTGACACAGGAGATTTTTGATGCCCCATTTTCATGACAAAAAAATGTGCAATCCTGGTGGCACCCAATGTTTTCACAATGCACTGGTGAACTGACTACAATAATGTGTGCTGGGCACTTCACCTGTCCTCAGATTGGACTTCACAAAAAGGGCCATAGCAGTTCTGCCAGAAGGAAATTGTTCTCTCTGAAATAAGCACATGTGCAGCAGAGAAGGACAAATCCCTTCCATGTAGAAATCTGTAAACAATGAACCCAAATTAAAACTATTTGTGCTTTACTTCTGTGTCTAATAGGATCCCAAGTGTTTGTACAAGCTGGATTTATCAGTTTAAAGCATCTTTAACTCAGGAATTCTAGAAATCAATCAAAAACTAACTCAGTCTCTAGGGCAGATAAATCTTAGAGGACATTTACGGAACTCTGTGCTCTTGAAATAAAATCATCTTGTATATCCACATGCCAAAATGGGCCACCATGTATCCACATTTAATGAGGTCCTGGTAGACAAGCTGCCATAGGAATATTTTCCAATTAAGATATTTAGGTGTATCTTTATCTGAAATAGATAAACATACATCAGATATTTATATCAGGTATAGTTATATAAGAGAAACACACACTAGAATTTATTAAATGATCCCACTAAAAGTTTTATAACTGCACAGTGTTATGTACACGCCATGCACAGCATGAACATAAGACATCATCAACACATTCTCTAGAAGTGTCATTTTAAATTTGAAAATAATTACTGGCACTACACTTTATATGATTTTAAATAATTTAGGACATAATCTGAAACTTCAGTGCTCTCTTAAAAGTTATAGATCCAGTAATTTCCAATTCATAAAAAAAACAGCTGAAGGCTTTATTATGCTTTGGGCTCCCGAATACTAAGAATTTCTCCTTGCAGAAGGACTTAAAGGGTGAATAAGGATGAATAAGAGATATGATTAAGGGTGAATAATGATGAATAAAAGATCTCTTATTTATTGATTTACAGAAGTATTTGTAAAATAGAGTTGGCTGCACTGATTGTAGATATGTCAGATTATTATTGTCAGAGGCACCCCCAGGCTTCCAGGTTAAGAAGGGCAAATGTATTTCTAAATTTCCAGATGTAATTTTTAGCACTTATGCATGCTTTTGGCTACTTGGAATTGCTGTCAGAGAAGGGAATCCTTGAAGGAGCAGTGTGGTCTTCCACAGAGCCCAAATCAATGGCTCTGGGAAGGGAACCTCTGATCCTTTCGCAGGATCAGTGGCAGATGCTTGGCTAATTTGCTCCTGAAAACCTCCCACAACAGAGTTTCTTTCCTCCTCTAAGCTGGTTTTGCCTTGTTTTTCTTCCCCCACATTCCTGATTTGCAGGTTACCCTGGGGATTCAGCACAAGGATGTGCAGGCCTGGAGAAAGCTCCCACAGCCCTGCTGGGGCTGCCAAGGTCACACCAAGTACAGACAGCCTGGGAGAGAACAGCATCCAAAACCCTCCACAAAAGACTTCATTTTAAAGACTCTTTTGCAGGAGACATTTCCAGAAGGTCAGAACTCTTGCCAGTGACTCCAGCTGGGAACCCCAAAACTCAGCCCCTCACAATGAGACACACCCCTGGAGAGTGTCAGCCAGGGAGTGCATAATCCGTGCTCAGGGAAGCCAATGCTCATTGAGGCAATTAAATATCATGCTTTATATTGCTGTCACTTGTAATTTAGTTATACTGGAAATGAAGAATGGCTTGTCTATGCAATTGCTATCATAAACGTCACCGAGTCTGTGTGGAAGGATTCACAATAAAACACTAAGTTGCCATTATCTCAGTGGCAGGTCTGTCCTCTCACAGAGCAGTAAGTAATAACTCTTTCACATTTGCAAAAGAAAGCAATATTTGCACTGCAAGGATGTGTCCTGTTAGTTTGAAAATAATGTCAATAAGGTGCTCTCCTTACAAACATCTCCACCATCCAATTGTTTCCCAATCACAATTCATTTACTCGAGGACTGCACTCTGCTAGAGAGTAGGAATGATCCTGCTCTCATAATTACTGCTCCTATGTGCAAACATTGACAGCACAGAGGCAATTCTGGCTGATTTAGCCAAGTGAAAGGTTAATGCTTGGGAGCTGCAGCCAGAAGATTTCTTCCAGCAGGAAGGCATTCAGTGTGCAATAAACCCTTCTCCCCAGCTCCTGTCGAGCCCTTGTGCCAGGGCTTTGCTAAACATGGCTTCAAGAGAGACAGAAGAGCTGACACCCAGGGACAGGAGCCTCCCTGGATCATCCATACCTGACACTGCACAACAAAAAAACCCAGAACCTGCACAGTGAAAATCTCCAGCAGCTCTGTGCTGAAATCTCCCTTGCTGTGCTGAAAGGGACCTTCCTGGCACTGCAGCAAGAAGGATTCAAGATAAAAATAATTACATTTTGTCCACTCGAAGAGGAATTTCAGCCAGAGACAAGATATTTTATCAATTATTGGTTTGGGTTTTTTTTTTTTTAAATCTGTGGCCTCAAATACAGCACTCTCACAGTAACAAGGCAGTTACTAAACACTGGTTTACACTTTTCAAGATGGTCCATCGCAGGAAAAGCACTCAAGGGAGTCAAGCTACAAATTTCTTGGTGGACAGTTATTGATCTTTCTCAACTTTTAAGGTCATCATTGGAAGATACAGGGTATTTATCATGTCTGAAACATACTAGAGAAAAAGACTATATTGAGTGATTTAAAAACAAAGACAAAACAAGTTCTTGTGCTGTCCCAGCAGAAGAAATAAATTGAATCAACAGCTACGTAGACAGTCAGGTTATATCTCACACACACACTGGCAGCCCTCCCATATCACCTGGTGCAGGTACAGAGTTATTCACATTCACCCTGGAGCTACAGTCACACAAGACCCACACTGAATTGCAGATGCTGCCTTCTTAGGAATACAGTCCTGTCCTTCAGGAGGTGCAGGATCCATTGGGATTTCATTCCAATCAACATTATTTCAGGCAACGGGAGATCTGTGGTGTCCCACGTGATGGTTTGGAGGGGACTGATCTTTGGAGAACATGATCCAGTCCTCTAAAACCCCTTTGTATCGTGCCTCACCCCCAGAAACCAAAAATGGATAGAGCTTAACACTCCTTATTCCCAGGCTGCATCTTGAAAGACAGAGGCTATGTCACATCTTGCCTTGGGAAGTTAATGCAGGCTGTTGTAAACCAAAATAAACAAGGGTAGAGGTCTAATATTTTGCTATGTTTATTGAAATTCTCAGCATCTTTCCAAGGAGGTGATGCTCTCCTTTGATAAAAGGCAACTTTAATTGCAAGAGGTGTTAGGTGGCTGTCTGGTGTATCAATTGCTTCATGCTTCTCCAGTGAGATAAAGTGAAGGGAATTGAAGCTGCTAATGATCATGCACATGAATACATTAGCAAACAACTAAGTTAGTCCTCATGTGCATGTGCTGCAGCACAGCTGTCAGCAAAATGAGCATTATTTTATTTTTTTAACAGTGGCCCTATTTACTCTGCCATCAGGCCAGTATTTTTTTATCATTCTTCCATAGCCACTGATAATTACCTAATATATTTTGTAAACTGCAAGTCTGTTTTCAGAGCAGAAAAGGCACTTAGGCACAGATTGACTCCAATTGGCTTCGCTGGCTGCTCCACAGAGGAACAGCCATCATATGACTTTTAATCTCCTATGAAACAAAATGATTAAACTGTCAATATCAGATTGAGCCACCATGACGGCCACCCTGATGGAATGGTGCCTCCACACTGCTCCTAATAATATGTATGCAAGGAATAGATTTTTCTTTATAATGCATGTAATTAGAATACAGGACAAAATGTTCTGTTCAAATTCATGACATGCACAACTAATAGAGAAGGAGAGAATGAGGCCCTTGGCTATTTATTTGCATGAAAAGGCTCTAATATAGGATATACTTTAGAGAAATTAGTTTTTAATCTAGGTGACTGGATGAGATTTTAACCCTGAACTGGTTTTGAGCTGACCTGGGAGAATTTATGCAGTCATAAATGTGATGCCCTGGAAGCCAGATGGGTGTCACTTTTTCATTAATTTTTAAATATCTTGTGTAGTCAAGGGAAGCAGAAAATCAGACTTTTTAGAGGCTCACTTGATGTGGATTTGCTCTGGTGAGACCGAATAAAAAAAAAAGCAGATAGAAAATTTTAGAAGGAATGTATTCTTTGCAAATTTGGGCATTGGAGGAGTTGGGTACATTGATTCAGCAGTGATTCCCCCTGCTTGACCTGTATGAAAGGAAAACCTACAGCTGTAGCTTTCTATGAATACATTAAGTAGGGCAAGTTACTCTCCCAGCACAAGTCTATTACAGACACTATTGCTCTGCAAATTTAACATAACTGAGCCAACAAGTCCTTGAAGGAGCATTTCAGAACACAACTGCTGCTTAAACAGCACAGCTCATTTAATGGCTGATACAGGAAATTTGTGCTTTTTACTGTAGATTTTGTATTAGGTCAGGGCACACATCTCTCATCCCCTGGGAAAAAGAAACTTTGAGAACACCTGAAAAGGACCTGCAGCTCCACCACCTCAAACCTTGATGCATCAGTGCTAACAATGAAGTGGGGACAATAAAAATTTCTACCATGTCACACCATTAAACAATTGCTCATTTGGCATCTTATTAGCAACTATCAGCTTGAGTCAGATCCTGCAAGTAATTTTTATACAAAAGCAATATTTTAAATGATCAGCAGGGACTTGAGAGGCACCCCAGGCATTGCTGGTGGTGTTTGAGGTGCTGCCTGACCCTGGTCATGCATCAGGGCTGGGATTTTTGCTTCCCTGTTCCTTTCCTCCCAGCAGTGCAATCAAGTTCCACAAGAAACTCAGACACCACCAATTCTAGAAATTCAGCATCTCACCCTTGGAAGTCCACAGCACAGGGCTGGCCACCACTGGAACCAGCAGCCAAACATTTCAGACAGGGAAGGAGCAACCTAACGAGCACAGAAGCCTCACGGTGGTGAAGGACACGGAGACATAAATTATTTCTCTAAAAGTCACCTCATTAATTAGGGACGATGCATAATTTCTTTCTGGTTTTAGGCTTTGAGGAGGGCAGAGAAGAAAGAACCTTTGATGAGTGGGGAAAGGCAAAGTGTCTTCCAGTGGCTTGATGAATGGACAGGTCACAGCAGCGGGGGAAGGCAGGGTTTCTGTGCAGATGAAAAGGGTCATTCTGTGAGCAGCTGCAAGGTGGGAGCAGGCCAGAGCCCTTTCGGACTTTGCCTAAGGCTTGGGCAGTTTCAAAGACAATCTGTCCACAAATTTCTGTGCTAATTGCTAAATCTGCCTTTCTGGGGGAAGCCCAGCTTCAAGTGTGCCATTACTAAAAAGTAATAATTTTTTTCCCAATATTTGTCTTTTACTGAAAACTCTTCCAAGTCAAGTTCTCCTGGAAGCTCATATAAATGAATGTCTTTACATATGACTGTCCAGAAAAGTGTGTCAATGCTCATTCCCTTTCCCTGCTTTATCTTCCAGGATTGCCAAGAGCTTTTGTAAACATACTTATTTTTTGTCTTGGAAAATAAAAGCTAATAAAGATAATTAGAGATGATAATGCAATGATTGATTCCGCATAACATCAGATGAGGAAGGTGAGTCCTGAAAGCATTTTATCCTTCTTGGGGAATTTAGTCTTAAATAAGAAAATAAACACATAATAAGAACATCAAAAATAACCATGAAAGAAAGATAAAGACTCTTCCCCTGATACTTTGAGCATGTGTGAAGAGAAGGAATAAAACTGAAGTGTAGAATATTGAAACTATGTGAACTCAGAGGGGAAAATAAAAAGGAAAAAGGAAAATACCTGTAATATATGTTGCTCAGGCATTGTGAGACTTATGACTACCCAGAGCAAAGCTGACTTATTTCAGAGAGCCCCTTAAAGCAGCATCCAGCTCTTCAAGCTGCCTGTCTGGAGTTCAGCTTTTATAACAGGCAACCCTTGAAAACTCAGTGCAGCTGAGTTCCATCAGCTGGGGAACCCAGAGCTGACATCAGCAAAGGGGCCTCGTTACCAGGTCCTTGACACCTTTGACAATACCTTTGTATCTGGTGACTCTTTGTTCCCAGGTCAGTGCTCACCCTCTGCTGCTCTGGAGAAGAAATGTAAAAAAACCCAACAAAGTTACTTGTGAGCAAATCCAGATATTGTGCAGAGGCATTCCCCTCTAACCACATGTGCTGCCCCAGCCTGGAAAAGTGGCATCCTGGGTGGAGAATAAATACCTCCTGGTTGCTGTGAAGCCCAGAAGCAACAGCTCTGTGAGCAGCTCGAGGGCTTTCCTGAGTGCTGAGCACATCTGCACAGAACCTGGCACATCTGGTAATTTCCTGCAGTGATCATGCTTGGGCCGCTTGACACAGCTGGATTTTTGTGTTTCTCTTCTATAATTCTATGATCTTGGCTGGTGAAAATGGGAAACGCAGACAGAAATGCTTTTGGAGAATGGTAATGAGGGGCCATAAATGCTTTTTTCCTACATTCCTTGTATCCTCAGCTTCCTTCACGGGCTAATTACTATTCAGGCTCATGTTTGGGTTTCTGAGCAGTTGGGAAACTTGTTGGAAGGTGTATGCTGAAGCTACACTGTCTCATTATGCTACTTGCTTCCTCAGTTGGAAAAATCATCTCTGACAAGCCACTTTCCTGGGTGCAGAGCTCAAAAGACGCCAAGAGGCTTGGGGCTCGATGAAAGGTATTTGATGTCAATTGCATTTGACATATGCGGGTTTGATATGTTCCTGGCTTCTAAGTGATGCCAAAAATGCAGTTTATGAGAATAATATAAAGGCAGAGGACAGAGATCTAACCTCCTTCAGATAATTGCTCTGAGTTGTTGCAAGGTGACCTTCATCCCCACACAGACAGCTTGTTGGTGAGAGTGCAAAAACATTTATCTCTCCCAATTTTCCATGGGCACATCAAAAACAGCCTCTGCTGCTAAAAAAAAACATCTTTGACCCTGTGTCTGCTGTGCAGGTGGGTGAGATGGTGCCCTTTATGCAGGCACTAAGGGAGCTGTCCTCTGGCTTCCCAACCAGTCACTGTCTGGGTGGCTTCCTAGGTCCCTTGTTAAGACCTAAAATTTGGTTTGTAAGGAGAGAGACCTGCAGAATGAAACTTTCCAGAGGTGTAAATCCAGCTCTCCTGTCAGCCTTGTCCTTCTGTCAGGCAGCTGTCTGGGGTCTGGGCACTGACAAACAGGTGCTGGTGGCCAACACAGATCCCTTTTCCTCAAACAAGCAGGGAAGGAGGCTGTGAGAGGTGGATCCTGCACAGCCTGGTCTGCCCCTCACACCCTGCAGAGCCCCACTCCTAAGTGCATCCCCTTTCAGAGGTGTCATTTCCCCCAGCTGAGTCCCGAATTGCTCCATGGACTGGTTATAATAAACTCCAGGTGAGGCAGGGCACAACATGAAAGCACTGGGTGCTGTGTGCTGAGCTGGAGGCTCAGCCTGTGCCCTGGCAGGGACAGACAGCACCAGCAAGGGCTCCACTTCCCTGTCCTGCCTGTCCCCAGGGCTGAGGAAACACCCTGGAAAAGGCATGGAAGGGGACACTGGATCTACCTAATTCCATAATGTTATTTGTCTGCTCGGGAGACATCTTCGCTGTCTGCCCTGTGCCAGCACCACTCTGCCAAACATTCAGGGCAGAGCACAAGATCCCAAAGCCATTG